>RJWJ010035048.1:0-16854 GCA_004363605.1 Indri indri
AAGCTCTGATTCTGACCTGGGACTGCCTGACACCTGACCACAAGCACTTAATCGTCGTTTAAGGCTGACTCATGTCAGAACAAGAGAGCTGTAAGTGGACAGGCTTTGTAAACTGTCAAGCACGGGGCAAATGCTGGTGGTGGGGAGCAAGTCATCTGCAGGACAAAGAAGGCAGCAATAGCATCCGGACGTGTGTTTGCCTTCAGGGAGGAATGACTGCCTGGGATTCAGATCCCATCCAAGTTCAATGTGTCTGGCCCAGGGTTATTTTTGATTCAAGGCCACTGTGTCCTGGTTTCTATCAACACTGAAATAAACACCACTTTGCAATCTGCACCTCTTATTAATGGTGTGACTCACTTAATGAGGGCTTTGCTGACTCACATCAATCTTCCTTCTAGAAGAGGCCCATCAAGGAGTCGTAGACAGCTGCCAGCCTGGATCTACTCCGCGTCAGCCTTTGGCAAGTCCAGCCACCCTGCAAGCACCATCTCCTCTCAGAAGAGGGGAAAGAGTGAAACCTCAAGACTCAAGAGCAGCGCAAAAACACACGCAGGTTTAAAAGGCTATTTTATTGGGTTTCTCTGGACATTGTTGTTGTTGTCGTTTTAAGTTCCAGGCAGCCAAACAGCCATGGACGGATTACTCTTAAAACCTGACCATAAAATATTGTCCAAACAGGCAAAGGCACTGATCAGAATGTGAAAGGAAAGGTTTGAATTAAGGAAAGAATTCAATGAGACGTGGGGGAGATTTCTCCTTGCAAAGTTTCTCTAATTTTGCATCGCAGGCTAACTCATAAAGGAACAAAATATGCTGCCTTGATGACAACAGGTGATTTAGTGTGGTGTGCATTACAGAACGGTCACGGCTTGAAGATGGCAGCATGGTTTCCCCGGAGTTTGGAGCCGTATTCGTAGTTCTGTCTACAGACAGTTATACACTGACCATATTGCCCTGAGGAATTGCTTTTTATTTATTACGTAAACAAAAGGCCTTGCCCAATCCACTAGTCCTCAGATCTGGTTATTGTCATTGTCACATAGCGTTCTTGGAAAGCAGTTTAGGTCAAACCAAAAACTGGTTGTGGATTTTTTTCAGAAGAACCCACACTTCTTGTTTTACATGTAGGGTCACTTGCCGTGCCCCTCTCTCCTGGCCTTCCCTACAAGTCACACGTTTAAGCTGGGAACTGGCAGATAGCGGTGCCACCTTGAGGACCAGCGCCATCACCTTCCCCACCTTTGCAGTCCTGCCTGAAGAAGGAAACTTAAAAATAGGAGAGACGTTTTATAAGCATCACAGTGAAGGGGGCGGTGCTATTTACATTTGAGACTATGCAATAGATGTAATGTAGAGGTAAAAGATAAAAACAGCCTAGGCAGAATTATAACTTGCCTTCCCAAGGCAGTAATTCTGGCCTCATAAAGAAACATGTAGGGGAAAACCTTGTTGCCTCCGTATAACTTCTATTGTTTCTGGGCTGGGGGACACTGGAGATGAGGATTTGCTGAGAGGCTCAAAAGGATGTTTCTTTTAAAGGACTCTGTTTGGCCACCACGCGTGAGTGGATTGCAGGGCATCTGTGCGGTTCAGAATCAGGGGTTTTCACCAAGCAGCATTTCGCCTTCCCCCACCCCCAGGCATGGTGGGTGACAGTCCCCAAGAAGAAGTCATGTGGAACTCACAACCAGCCTTGTTAGATACCTGAGCCTGAAGCCAGGAGCCAGTAAAGGCAATGGAGGCAGGGTGGAGAATTCTCCCCAAAGCATGATTCCTTACTGCACCAGACAGTGGCCACCAGAGCAGCTGGCCATACAGAGAGAAGAAGAGCCACAGAGAGGATTTCGTCCTGTGGAACGCCAGTGTTTGAAACATCACCCACCCCCAGCCAGCTATCTGGCCTCTGAACTGGTAAGCAGCCATGCAGGTTATGATCTGAGAGGAAGACTCTTTGGGAAGGAAGGGGACAAATACAAGACCTGGACACTATTGAAGGATCCAAACAAGATGAAAATAAGAGAAAGGAAGTACTACACTGAAAAAGTAGAGGAAGAATTAAGGGAAATGGTAGGAAACACTCAGAGTGCTGGCATATTGGCTGCCTCTTTGGATTCTCAGTAAAGTCCCAGTAAAGTCTCAGTAAAGAGAGATGAACCCCACCTTACGACAAGTCAGGCAGCAGCTGGGTGTAGGGAATGCAGCCTTTCTTGGAAAAACATTTTTTGCCCCTGGTCTTCGATCTAAATTGACCAAGAGTTTGTTAATATGAAGCCTTACAAGGTTGAAAAAAGCCAATTTCTCCTAAACTTCAAGCTGAAGCAGTTTTAAGTAATGACTTGAAGCCCTAGAATTAGCAAGTATAAAACCCTGGCCCTAAATTCCTCTTCAGACATCTTCCATTAAGGGTTTTCTACCAGATAACACATCCCGGCCTGATGGAAATGGTCAGATTACCCAGGATCATCACCAAAGCCTGTTGTTTTAAACAACGTCAAGGTCACCATTGTTAAGTCGAGAGCTGTGCGCAGAGCACAGAGGGTGGTAAGAAGGGCGTGGTTTAGAAACCATATGGAAACAAGGTCTTTGGCAGTAGTTGCTTGCACATGACACCTATGGGAAGCAAATAGACAAGAAACCTACTAAATTATTAGGGGAATTGTATCCAAAGAAATTAAACACTTAGACTCCAAAACCAGTAATCCTTTGATCCCTAAGCAGCTCCCAGTCTCCAAACCCGCACCAGCAGGAAAAGAGCTAATAAGGTGCACTGTTCCCAAGAAGAGCCCACCTCGGATGTGACCACAGGGACAATGGGCAAGGAGCAGAGGCCAAGGCTGCAAGCTGGGACCACCAAGCAACCCACCCCACTGCCGGGTCAGAGGGTCTTTGCTGTTCTTACTTGGTGGTGTGGCTCACTGTTAGAGATCCAATTGGAGGGAAGGACAGAATCAAAGACACACACAGCAGTCACTGGTCAATAACTACTGTGTGTTTCCAATTCTCTTTTTTTTCCTTTTCCTCCAAAAATAAGTTTTTATTCCAGTCATATATTTCTCCTTCACTGACATGGATTAGATATGGGAAAGACAGAACGCGTGTGTTTTAGGCTATAAATTGATCCGTGAGGAGCCATACCAGACATGATGGGGAAGGTTGCATGTCACTCAGTAGTCATGGAGTTTGGGTTGGATGCCCTAGCAGGGTGGGACTCGGGGCTGTCTCCCTGTGGGGAAGGAATATGTCATTTGAGTGGGAAAAATAGTATGTGGGGATTCAGGTAGCCAAAAGGGCAGAATGAAGAGACAGCTAGTTGGCGCCAATATCTCTTCTCTTCTATCTCAGAAATAAGTAAATGTTTAGCTTAGCAGATAGCTATTCAGAATGAAGACTACATCTCACAGCCTCCCTTGCATTGCGACCATGTAACTAAATTCTGGCCAATGGGATGTAAGCCAACATGGTATATGCAACTTCTAGGATGTGTCCTTAAAAGAAGGGGCCAAGCCCTTCTTTGGGCTTTCCTCCTATGTGCTGGATGGAAGACGATGTGATGGATGGTGCTGGGGCAGCCTTTTTGTTTCTCGGAAGTAAAGACAAGACACGTGGAGCTAGAGAGGCTGATGACTGTGCAACTAAGCTTCCAGAGCAGCTCCAGCCTGCTAAACAATAGACATGAAAGGAAAAATAAACCACAATTTGTAAAAGTCACTGTTTTTTTTTTTTTTACCAATCCTTGCAAACTTAATATAACTATAATCCATGCATGTAACCTAAAATTACTGAAAGAAATATTCCAATCAACTAGTAGATGAATAAAAATAAAGAGCCCACACATAAAAAACCGTGAAAGAACTGACAGTAAGCACCGAGACCATTAAAGTAGAGAGTCAAGTCTAAATAATTCCAAAAATAATACAGTAAAGGTAATTATTGAATGAGAATCTTCATGATGTAAAGTAATAATAATAAGTTAAAAATTTTAAGGGACGTATTAGATCCTATTGATCATTACAATGTTACTGTTGACTTACCATGCTTCAGGACCTGTTCTAAATGCTTTCTGTGCATTACCTTATTCCATTTCCATAATAACCCTAAGACACTACTATGCACACTTTAGAGATGGGGCAGCTTGGGCATAGAGAAGGTAAATCCTTTGATCACTGCCATGGGTTATCTGTCAACCAAAACCTAGGAGATGGCAGAGAAAAGTGTGAAACCAAGTAGGAGTGCTGATTTCCTCGTTTTGCATAAAGAAGACTTATGAGTGTTTTGCTCAAGTTACTGCCAATTAAGTTATCAATGACTATGAAGCAAAAGAGAATGTATCTCTTCGAAGTCACTAGAGGTAAAGGTATTTGTGAAAAGGAGTAATAGCCCATACAACAAAAAAATTTAAAGTAAAGGAAAACTAAGAGCATTAAAAAGGCATACAAAACAAGATAATAGAAGTAAAATAAAAATAACACTCATTACATTAAATATACAGTTGGCTCTCTGTGTCTGCAGTTGTGGATTCAACCAACTGGAGATCAAAATATTCAGGAAAAAAAATCAATAAAAAATAGCAATACAATAAAAAATACAAATAAAAGAATAATATAATATAACAACTATTTACACAGAATTTATATTGCATTAGATATTTAAGTAATGCAGAGATGATTCAAGGCATATGGGAGGATGTGGGTAGGTTTTACGCAAATACTGCGCCATTTTATGTAAGGGGCTTGAGCATGCTTGGATTTTGGTATCCCCGCAGGTCCTGGAACCAACCCCCCATGGGTTAAGAAGGACAACTGCGAAGGTTTAACCCCTTCTATTGCAAGATAAAACCCTACAAGTTGAGGCAATATAGAAAATACAAAAGTGAAATCAATCTACTACAAAATAAGGACCAGAAACTAACCCAAATAGCATATGCTGACAGAGACATTTTAAGTAAATTGATACATAATATGATTCACCAAAGAGTAGCTTATCACTGCGAGAATTAGGTTACCCTACACCAAAATGAAGTCTAAATGAATTACAGGTGAAAATATTTTAGAAGCAACTTAAAAAATCAGAAAAATATCTTTATGTAATTTAGAATAAGGATGGTCTTTATATACACATGACAGTACAGGGAAAAGCTTAAATGAAAAGATGTATGATACAGGGCTATCATTTACAAAATGTAAGTCAAAAAATACCATAAGCAAATCAAGATAAAAGAAATTGGAAAAAATAGTTATCAGGAAAAGAGCTGAAACTCATGAGGAGAAAAGAGCTTGAACATACAATTTATAAAATACCTATATTGTAGTATGCTGTTTCTCAAAATCTAATAACAATTGTGATTGATAATTATTTAAAAAATACACTTCCAATGTTGACAAGGATATGGAAAAACATACATCTACATAGCGTTTCTGGGACATAAATTAATTCAACTTTTAAAAATCATTTTGACAATATACACAATATGTATCAAACCTTTAAAATTGTCCACCTGTTTTTACCCCAAAGTTTTGATTCTAACAATTTATATTTTTTAAATAATTGTACTAAGGATTTAACTATAAGGATGTTCATACAGTATTTGATAATGTAGAAAAAAAAATAGAAATAGCCCAAAATTTCAAAAGGAATAGCCATTAAAAACTGTATTGGCACTGGGAATTGTTTACAAATGGTGAGCAAAAATAGCTTATATTGTAATTATATATTACATATAATACATATTTTAAAATATATATTATATGTAGTCATGCCATAAACCACTATTCATGGCTTTACCATACTTCTGTAAGAAAGAAAAAATATATATATATAGTCACTAAATTGTAAACAGTGATTATCTCTGGGTGGTAGAAACATAGAATTATGGGTAATTTATTGCAATTTATTTTCCTTTGTGCTTTTCTGTGTATTTGGATTTTTCTGTGTGTATTATTTTTATGATAGGAATATACGTTGCTTTAAGTATTAAATAAAGATTTAAAATAGTCTTTAAGATTCTATCCAGCTCTTAAAATCAAAATGAAGGTCTTCTATATGTCCCCAAATGAATTAATTATTTTAATCACCTAAACCTGTCCCTTCTTTAATGTGTCTTATCTTGGTGCCAAGAAGCCAAACAGCTGGGGATTGCCCCAACCTCCCCCTCGGCCTGTGCACTTCGAGTCCCCCTAAGACCGCTTTCCATCGTTTTACCTCCTCTTGAATCCCACATCCTTCTCCGCACCCCCTCAGTGTCTGAGAAACTGATCCGTGGTTGGAAATACCCCTCAGGTGATGCTGTCTCTTCCTGGCACTCGAAGGTTGAACCTGCCGGCTTCCCACTACCAGCAGTTAACAGTCCAGCCACAGAGCCATGGAATTTTAGAACTAAAAAGAACATAAAGATTATCTTGCCCCACCTCTAAATTTTACCAAAAGAAGAGACTGAAGGTCAGAGATACCAAGTGACTGACTGTGCAACCTCATCACCAAGCCTTATCTGGAGCCTGGTCTCCCCAGTCTTCACCACCTCAAACCTCGACAAAAATTCATTCTATCCACAGTAATTCTCCATAGATGCCAGGCATTCTCTTCTGCCCTCCTGCAGCTCTGACAACGAAAGCTTTACAGAGTGAGAACGGTGTTAAGATTTGGGGTGCGAACTCTGGCTTTTAGCTGAACTTGCTCCGTGGCTGCAGCTGAGCCACAAAGCAATTTGGTCTTGGCCGCCCTCTTCTCTTAACTCGAATTTGCCAAGTAAAGTAATCAAGTACAACAGAAGCTTCCTTTGATTTAAGGCTGCTGGGGGAGAGCCCTGAATTAGGAACAGAGATCTGAATTGTTTATTTAAATAAATGAATGGAACTTTAACAGAACAGCTAATAAACAAATCCTCGGCGAGGTCATGCCAGGCTCCCTGGGACCTGAGGTGTTGGGTCTGAAACCCAGCCAAAGAGACCAAGGCATCACTCTGGCCTCACAGTGGTCTCCACTGGTCTGTGGGGTCCTGATGGGGCTGTGGGTTTGGAATGTCTTCTGAGAAGCCAGGCCTTGTGGGGCTGGCAGCAAGGGGAAGCTTTATTTTACCCACCCTAGGAGAAGGGCTTGCCAGAGGACTCTGCTAGCTGGGGAAGCCAGCGCCCCGCAGCCCCGAGGTGCACCCACAGCGCCCCGCAGCCCCGAGGTGCACCCACAGCGCCCCGCAGCCCCGAGGTGCACCCACACCACTCTTCTCCACGGCTGCTGTACCCTCCTTGGAGTCCATCTGAGGAATAATCAGATGTCAGATACAGACCAGCTGACATTTAAATTTTAACTTTTTAATCCTTCAGATGTGGTTTATATTTGGGTTCACATATCGACGTCCTATTGGCAAGCTGGCCTTAGAATGACTCCGGCCCCATCAGGGAGTTCTGTCCCTGAAGCCTCCATTCCTGCCGCCCCTCCGATGTAGAATCATCTTCCTTCTCCTCCCTTCCTCCCGTATTTCAGGCTCCTGTTCGGAAGCCACATCCTTCATGTTTCCTTTGCTTAACCACCCAGACCAAAGTGAACCATCCCTCTTCTGCTTCCTAAAGGACTTGGTTAGACCTGTAGACCTTGGTTGCTGTAATGCACTTTCTCATACGGCAGAGATCTGGGCACAATTTTCTTTTCCCTGTGCGCTTTGCCCTTAATGCATGTTCAGTAAAAAGGTATCAAACAAAGAGGACCTAAGCACGTACAGACAGCTGTTCTCATCCAAGAGGCAACGAGGGAGGCCAGATGCGCTGCTACTTTCTGGAGCCATTATGGTACATCCATACTTGCAAAATGAGGCTGGATATTGGCAAGGAAGGTACACTTCAGGGCTTTTTTCCACTGCTTTTGCCTTTCAAAGCAAGCTGGGGAGCCCTGGCTGACGTAACAATTGCTTATGACTTTCCCTTGCAGTATTTTCTACTAAAGCAGTTTTACTAATAGGCTGTTTACAGTCATTTTCCTTTCACAGCTGGCCCCAGAGTGAAATGAAAACAAAAAATGATACCCAGGGGTTTATCAATTTTTCTCCCTTATAAACTGTTAGTGCCTCTCAGCAGGAGAAGTTCACAATCCCCAATTTATAACCGCTTTCAGCAGGATTTGTCTGCCCAGATTAACTCACAGCATGGAAAAAACCCAGATCCCTCCAGCAGAGCCTGGTGCCCCTTGCTGAGCCTGGCAGCATCATTGTTGGTTCTGTGATGTGGCCAGGGGGCTGTGGCTCACGGGGCATCAGAGCCGTGCGGGGAGAAACGAGGACGCTGTCCCAAAGTGGCTTTATGGAGATTCCAAATAGGCAAAGGGTCTTTGTCCTCCCACTGCCCCCATGTATTTCCTTAAGTTCCTTTTTAATTTTTCCAAGGGTAAAAAACCTCTACTATGGCAGTTAGCACATGGGAAGTAGGGAACAGCCCGGCAGCAGCACCTAAAATCCCAGGGCTGAGTGAGACCGTGGCGCAGACATGATAAAGAGGAAGAAAGGAGAGCCAACAAGTCAGATCTTCACTGGTCAGACGGGGAAGGATGCAGCCAAACCCCACCAGTGTGACACGTGGGAGGAGCTATCCGGTAAGCCACCGCCTCAAGGTCATGGTGAGTGACAGGAAGGCCAACTGTGTGCACTTGGTTAAATAGTCGAGCCCATAGTTATGATTTGCTTTAACGATACTTTTTTCATGTATTTAATTTTACAGTCATTCATCCAAACAGAGTGTCAACTAAAAGCTGGGTAAGTCATAAAAACAGTATCTGCTTTCATGCAGCTTTCAATCTAGTTGTAGACAGGGACTTGAATAAATTATTCTACTAAAGAACCATATAATAGGAGAACCTAACCTAGACTTAGCTGATGTAGCACAAGTGAGAAGGACATCCTTGTGGAGGTTCCACGGAACCTGAGACCTAAAGGATGAAAAGATTGAGTGAGGAAAACAGCCAGACAGAGACACAAGCACTACGTGGAGAAAGTAAGATGTGCAAAATTCTAAGACTAAAAGAAGCTTGTTGAGTTTGAGAATCAGAGAAAAGGCCAGAACAATCAGAGCACACAAGCAAAGGGCAAACATAGCCGAAGAGGAGCCTTCGGAGGAAAGATGGCCCAGGGTCCTGCAGTTCACATGGAGGCCAAGGAGGGTTCTCTTAAGAGTGCTGGGAAGCTACTGGGAAGTTGTAAAGGATGGCAAGACATGATCAGCTCTACGTACTATGAATATCATTCCATCTGATCGTCTCATCCATGGAAAATGAATCAAAGAGAGAAAAGACCAGTAGAAGGTTAGTTTGGTCCCCTAGGTAAGGAAATGGTGATTGATTCAAGGATCCTGGCTTGGGTTAAGGTGATAGCAGCAGAGCTGGACAGGGTGGAGATTCAAGATATGTCTTGGAAGTAGAGTCCACAAGACTTGCCGATGGGCAGATTACGCTGCGTCTGGCATAAGCAGCCAGGTAGTTGAAGGTGTGGTTTCTCCAATCAGCACCTTCCTTCCTGCTTCCCCAAACTCAGTTGGATCAGAGGAGGAACATGGAGCCTCTGTCTCTGCAGTCTCACCTCCAAACAGCCATTCACCTCCCTATAATCACCTCTGACCCCGGCCTCTGCACTTTTCAACCATGTGTCCTTGGCATGGTGGTTTAGTCCCCATGAACCTCAGAGTTCTCATCTGTACAATGTGGGGAAGTAGAAAGAATTGAATGAGACCATCATCCTCCCACTATAGAACTCCCGGAACACAGAAGTCATTCAGTAAATGTATGTTTGTTTCCTACCTGCCTCCCCTTCTTAGCCCTGCCCTCTAAGATCTTGAATTTGGTGCTTCCTTTTCCAAGACATTAACTTCGGGCCTATGCCCTCTCCTCTGCCATCCCACACAAACTTGATCTTCCACCTCATCCAAATAAATATCTACGTATTGCCCCCAGCAGTCCAGCTCATTCCGTTTTCCATGTCTGTTCTACTCAACTTTCAATAACCATTTTTGACCTTTCGGTTGTTTACGACCTGCATTTACAATGACCTCCCTGTTCCCTGGTGGGAGCAGCAGTAAAGTGGCTGAACCTGAGGACAGAGGTGCTGTGCCTGGGAAATAAAAAGATGTTGCAGGTCAAAGGCAGGGCAGACAGGGACGCTGTCTGGTGCTGGAGCCAATTCAGAAGCTAAAAACCAGAGCCTGGCAAGCTGTTAGGTGAGTGGAGGCAGACACAACCTCCAGAGATAAGGAGTCTTGAAACGAAAGAAAAAGCCTGCCTCAGACAGGAAACCTCTCATTCCCTCTTCTGTCACTGTTGTGGCTGGCCCCAGTGACTGCATTCCTGGGGTCCTGGGCTGCTGACGCAGGCACTGCCGACATCGGCACACCAGACAGCAGGTTTCATGCAGTCATGCAGACTGGCTTCTGATAGAGATATCTGACCTGCACTTGCCTGCCTCTGAGAGCTCTAATATCTTCTCTCCTTCACGGCATTTAAAAATATCTTTATATTAAGCAGAAAGTTGAAACTAGTTCATCTCTGAAAAATCTTTCAGGTTCTAGGAGTTCTTGTATTCAACAGAATGAGCTTGATTTTACCTCATTTGAAATTTATTAATTAAATAGATAATAAATGCATATGGTAAAATAAAATCAAACAGTATAAAGGAGTATATGCCAAATGCCTTCACTTACCTGCCCCAGAGACAATTGCTATATGCATATGTAGGGGGAAATGTTTCCAGAAACATTCTAGCCATTTATGAGCACCAGTGGCTGGGTATCTTTTCCCTTCACTCATGTGTCTTTCAATCATGAAGCCCACTGCAATGGTCTGAATGTTTGTGTTCCCCCCAAATTCATATGTTGAAATTCTAACCCCTGGGTTACAGTATCAGGAAGTGAAGCCTTTTGAGAAGTGATAAAGTCATGAGGGAAGAGGCCTCATGAATGGGATCAGTACCCATTCAGAGGCCCTAGAGAGATCCCTCATCCCTTCCACCATGAGGCTACAATGAGAAGACGTCCACCTCTGAAGAATGGGCCATCACCAGGCACCAAGTCCACTGGTACCTTGATCCTGGACTTTCCAGTCTCCAGAACTGTGAGAAATAAATTTCTGTTGTTGATAAGCCACCTAGTTTATGGAATTTTGCTATAGCACCTGAACAGACTGAGAAACTCACCCTCACCCTACCCCTATTTATGGAATGAATCTCTTCCTATTGTGTGTCCTCATTGGGCTACACATAGACTTCTATCAGTGTCTATGTTTTTCTTCCTATATGTCTCACACCCCATATTAAAAAATGATGAACAAAATAATAAAATAAACCCAAAGAAAATAAAAGGAATAAATTATAAAGATACCAGCAGGAATTGATATAGAAAACAGCCCTTCCCCCATATTCTCACTGATCTGTAAAAACAAAGTCCATTCCTTGTAAAGTCTAATGAACTTGATAAATCTTTGGCAACTCTAAGAGAAAAAAAAGTCAAAAGTAAGCCACATTGAAAGCAAGAAAAGTGATATGGTGATAGCTATAGAGGAGGCTTATAAATTTTGAGACTATTTCATACCACTGTGTGCCAACAAATTTGAAACTCTAGATGAAATAAATTACTTCCTAGGAAAATAGAAATTACTCAAGAAGAAGTATAAAACCTGAATACACTAATAGCTACACAAGGAACTGGCAAGGTAATCAAAGATTTACCACTAAAGACTCTGGGTCCAAGAGTCTTTGTAGCCTTCAAGGAATAGAAAATTTCATGTCATTTAACATCACAAGACATAGAAAATTTCTCAACTCAATCTGCAAGAATAATACATTTAAAAAGTAGGCTAGCATCACATACATAAATATAAAAATCTTAAATAATAAATTAGCAAATCAAATCCAACTATTTAATCAAATGTCAAAATGGATTATTTGATTTACCACTGGGCAATCTACTAATAGAATTCACCACAAAGGCTGATTAAAAGGGAAAAAATTATGATCACCTCAAAAGATGCCAAAGAGAACATTTGATAAAATTCAACAGCAATTCTCATTAAAAGAATAGTTTAATAATATTATTTTATTAAAATAAAATATCCTCATCTTCTAAAAGGTATTTACCAAATCCTATGGTAAACATGCTGCTTAACGGTGAAATATTAGAGGCAGTCCCATCAATCAGGAACAAGATAAAGATCTCTATTATCATTGCCAATAGAGATATTAGCCAATGTAATAAGACAAGAAAAAGAAGAGTTTTAACTATTGCAAAAGAAGGCACCAAATGGCTAATTTTCACAATTATCCACCAAGAAAAACCTAAGAGAAGTCATTAAAAAATTGTTACAACTAATAAGGTCACTGAACAAAATGGCCAAATAGATAAAACACATAACCATTTGTTTTCTTATATACAGGAAAATAAAATATTTACAAACCCTTACAATGCGCAAGGTGTAGCTCTTAGTGTTTTATACAGATTAATCCATTTTGTCCTCAGAATAACACTAAGGGTTAGATATCATTATTGTCACCATTTTACAGAGGGAAGGAACTACACCACAGAAAGCTAAAGCAACTTTCCTAGGATAACGCAACAAATAAGTGGCAGAGCCATGGTATAAACCCAGGGAGGCTGGCTACAGAGTTCATGCTTTAGAAATTAAACTCAGAGTGAAGATTCTCATTATAAGTTTTCTGAAGAAGACAAAAATAATTTCTGTCAAATTAGAAAAAATTTAAAATTTGATAAAATCAAGTAATGGTGATTATTGAATGGAGTTTCCTCTATGCTGTTACTTGAACTATACACTGATGAAGCCCTTTTGAAGGCAATTTGTGGTACCAAAAATGAAAATAAACTAGGAATTTATATGAAACACATTTTTGTGTATAAGAATACTTATTGAAGAATTTTTGTAAATAGCATAAAATAAACAACAGTAAAGGTCCACCAACAGGGGAGTCTTGAAACAGAGTATGTTGTATGTTTGCTATAAAATATAGCAACTGTCAAAAGGAATGTGATATATAGAAAAATCACCAGGACATATTTTCAGATGAACAAAGCAAACTAAAATAATTGTAGTATTTAAAGGCTTAATATATATACCTCCGGATATGTATGCACAGAAAAGGGACTGAAAAAACATGGTTCAACCTGTTGGCAGCAATGACTCTGGAGAAAAGGACTGGGAGGGGGATAGAGATGAAAGGGGACTTTCAGGGTTTTCACTACATGATTTTGCATGTTTGCATCTCACATAAACGCCTGTTTGTGTTGGGGATAGAGATTGGCATTCAAGGTCATTTTAAATACAGTATCACCCATAGCTTGTCAACAGAGTGGGGAAAACTCCACCTCTACCCCCATACCGCAGTAACAGCAATGCCATGTCACGGCAGGGGACAATAGTTAATGTGCAGGAGGGGACAATGATGGCAGTGAGAAAAGCAGAAAACCAAGAGATGAGCACTACTGCTTGGTGTCTAGTGGTGTGGGCTCTGGAAACATTTGCCTGGTGCTGAATCTTGGCTCCACAACTTGAAAACTCTGTGACCTTGGGCAAAATGTATAATTTTTTATAAGTTCACTTACCTATAAAATGGTGATAAAACAATGGTAATTACTTTTGCACAGGTTTGTTGTGAATAATAAATGAAATGATCTTGTAAAGCCTTTAGCACAGTGTCTGGAACATAGTTAAGTATTCGATATAAATTAGGCATTATTAATAATAATATTATGACTACTTTAGGGACTAGGGAAATAGAAATCATACCACTTTAGGAATTCAGTCTCTAACTTTTGGCTGTTTTTGCTAATTTTCAGGGCATATTCCAGTGTTCACGGAGGAGTACGTGGTTATTAGTATGGCTCGGAAGATGCTGGTCAGCTGGGCACAGGCTAGAGCTGTGCTGTCTAGGACAGTAACCACTTCCACCAGGTGGTTACTGAGAACCTGAAATGCGGCTGGTCCAATGTGAGATGTGCTGTTAGCATAAAACATGCTCTGGATTTTGAAGACTTAATATGAAAAAAAGAATGTAAAATATCTCAATAATTTTTGTATTGATTACATGCTGAAACAATAATATGTTAGATATATTGGGCTAAATAAAATATATTATTAAAATTACTTTCATCTGCCTCATTTTACCTTCTTTAAGTGGCCACTAGAAAATTTTAGATTACATTTCTCTTGAACAGTGCTTGGCGACTGCCCTATTAAATCCTCTATGTCTTGTTATATTCTGTCCTGTTATAGCTCTATGTCCGGTAAGTGCATCTTTAGCATTTTCAAAGCACTTTAATGTACATTTCTGTACTTTTCTGGGAAGGTAGGTGAGAATAAATTATTTTCTCCATTACAAAGATAGTGAAATTGTGAACTGAGGTGGTTTGCCTAAAGACTTTGTCCATGTGACGAATGCCTACGTGGAAAAAAAAATGAAATAGAACAGAGGTCTCAAAATGAAAAGTAGCAGACTTCTCCCACAGTCCCTGTCCCCCTCCTCAGAGGCAAACACACATGCACACACACACACACATATAGACACACACACACACACACATTTTAGTGGTAAAAAATTTCCATTTCTTTTTTTCGTATTAAGTCTTCAAAATTTCCATATTAAGTCTTAAAAATCCAGAGCATACTTTATACTATTGGCCCACCTCAGCCTTACCCACATAACGCCTGTCAACTCTGAACTTTTTTCGAGGTCTTTATGGTACAGCACCTGCCTTTACCAGAAGAATTCATATTCCATAAAAGTGGTAGCAACCCTCAGGGTGACTCAATTATCTGAGCACAATTTCTCTAGCTTATAACAGGAACTTAGGATTGTTTCAAAAGAATGGTGGAATAATTTTTGATAAAGTAAAAAGTGTTCTACTTTAGCCATCTTTTTCCATAGGGGGATCTTTTGTAGGCTCAATAGCTACCCTGGTTTGCAGCACGGGATAATCAAAGTATGACCATCCTTTATAGAATCAGTATTTTCCAACTTTTTGAACCAGTGATTCTTTTCAGAAGAGGATATGGGCTTCCCAAAGTCCAATGTATCAAAGGTAAGAAGAACTAAAGATCACATAGAGCCTACAATATTAACTACGAGAAACATTAACTTGGGAGTTGACAAGCTTTTTCTATAGAAGACTGGATAGTAAGCATTTTAGGTTTTGTGGGCCAAAAAGTCCCTGTTGCAACTACTCAGCTCTGCTGTTGTTGCACAAAAGCAGCTATAGATAATACATAAATGAATGGGCATGTCCATGTTCCAATAAAACTTTATTTATGAAACCAGGCAGAGGTCTGGTTTTGCCCAGTGGCTATAGTTTGCCAGCTTGGATTAAAGTTTCCAGAGGAAACCACATCCAAACCACAAGGAGCCTATACTTGCGTGAGAAAAGGAAATCCAAATTACCTCTGAGTGGCATTCTCTGTAAAGGCGAGTGATACAGGACCACCAAGGAAGAAGGAACACAGGCCCAACCAGAAGACTGAGAGAAGACACCTAGATTTTATGGAGCCACGTTGACAGTGTGATGGCGGCACTGGCAAGGGCGTTGTGGGAGGGTTGACTAGAGACGGTCAGTGGAAAGAGAGAAGAAAATGTAGCCAGAGGAGGCTGTCAGGTCTGGTGTAATTTTTTTCCCTCCACAATGGACAAGGCCTGTACGTCTTTAACAGAAATGACTAATTACATAGGGAAGCCAGAGAACAAGGCATCCTAAAGAGGTAGAAAGGTTTGCCTGGACAAGAAGGAACATCATTTCTTACTTTAAGAAAGGAATGAGAGTTGTGTGGTCCCCAACCCCTTAATTACAATTTGTTTCTGGTTTCCATGCTTTTATGATACACGGATCTGTGCCCTTCCCCCCAAACCTCCTCCAGCCGTGCATCATCACTGTTTACCCAGGTATTAGCCTTTCGTTCTTGAAGGAAAGAAACAGTGTCAATCATCTTCCCATCTTTCTATCTGGTGTCCTCCAAGGAGAAGGTGCTCAATATTTTCACTAGAATTCCAGGCCACGGGCAAGGAGGCATGCATGTCCTAGAATGGACGACAATTTCAGGCCTGTCGGGCTGCCTTATTCTCAAGACTTAGCTTAGCTTGAATTAAAAACCATCTCAATTTAAGAGGTCACCTGGCAAGATGCTGGCCTCCCAAGAGAGGAGATGAGCATGAAATATGACAGACAGCAGTTATCCTTTCTGAGCGTCTATAGTCAAGGGATAAATGGAGGTGACTGATTTCTCTGAATAGAGCTGGGTTTGCGTTCAAGATAAATGGCCAGGCACGGTGAGGTTTGATGATGAATGAATTGGGATTAGCATTGCAAGCATGATGGAGAAAGGCTTTCTATTCCTGACACTTAAAATCATTACTCTTGGTTAACATCTGCCACAATTAATCACTGCACTCCTGTGTTTGCTCAGAGAACATTGTTTGGATCTTAATTTGAGCACTGATTTTCGTCTGTCTTGTATGATCCATAAGTGTATAAAAGTCTTTCTACTGGATTGTGATGCCTTTGTGAGCAGGGATTGTTTTAACTAATTTTTACATCACTGTGGAAACTCAAGAATTTCTACGTAGCAGTGGTTTGAGGAGTGGCAATCTCTGGCTAGACGGTGTAAGAAAAGGGTCTGGCCTAGTCTGCATTACAGACTCATTTTCACTTAGGTTTTATACTGTCTCAGGTAGTTTTAGGTGGTAGATGATGGAGGAGTGGTAAATCTCCAGTCAGCCATCCCTTGGCACCAACAGACTCCCTAAAGTGCCTTGTACACAATGGGTTTAATTGAATATGTTGACATTTTACTTGAATTTCTTTACAGTGTTAAGGGGGATGGAAGAAATGTTCA
>RJWJ010035049.1:0-16890 GCA_004363605.1 Indri indri
GAATGGTTTCAATTTTTCCCCATTCAATATGATATTAGTGGTGGGTTTGTCATAAATAGACTTGATAATTTTAAGGAATGAGCCATCTATGCCTATTTTGATGAGAGTTTTTATCATAAAGGTGTGTTGGACTTTGTCAAATGCTTTTTCTGCATCTATCGAAAGAATCATATGGTCTTTGTTCTTGCTTTTATTTATGCGGTGGATTGCATTTATAGATTTGTGTATGTTAAACCAGCCTTGCATCCCTGGAATGAAGCCCACCTGGTCATGGTGAATTATTTTTTTCATGTGCTGCTGAATTCTATTTGCTAAAATTTTGTTGAGGATTTTTGCATCTATATTCATGAGGGATATTGGTCTGTAGTTTTCTTTTTTTGTGGTGTCCTTTCCTGATTTTGGTATCAAGGTGATATTGGCTTCATAGAATGAGTTAGGAAGGATGCCCTCTTTCTCAATATTGTGGAATAATTTCTGTCGTATGGGTGTGAGTTCTTCTTTGAATGTTTGGTAAAATTCTGCGGTGTAGCCATCTGGTCCAGGACTTTTACGTTTTGGGAGGTTTTTGATTGCTGATCCTATTTCTGACAAGCTAAGAATTTTCTATATCAGTCCCCAAGATGTGTATGTCTCAGTGTTCACAGGTGTGTGTGAATTTCTAACACTTTATTTATCTTAACTGACATATAAAAATTATATATTATCGTGTATACCATGTTTTGAAATGTGTATTCATTGTAGACTGGCTAAACACAGGAATGTCTTTATTTGTGTGTTTTTGTATAGGAATGAGAACAGTTTTTTTTTTTTTTGGTTTTTATAGTTTACAGAAACAATACTGACTAATGATTGTAATGTACTAAATATAAAGCATAGTTTTATTAATATTTTCCTTAAGTATTTCTGTTAAAAGCCTATTTAAAATAACATAAAAAACTTTATGTTCTACCTTTTCTCTTGAGGTCTTGATAACAGAATTTTATTTTCTGTATCTCCATATTTTAATAAGCTAGTGATGCAAGTTAGGCTATTAGATTTAATTTTGCCTAACTCTAGGCAAAGCTTGAGCTCTCTCCTGCAGGGTTTACCATTCCTCTCCCGTAGCCCTCAGGGAGCTTAGCTCTTCTTCTCACTGATGAGCTAAAAGCTTACAAACACTGAAGTGCCATGAAATGCATGGACTCTGACTGCTGATATGAGAACAGTTCCCGCATCTTTTACTTTAGTCCACTCTGACTTCTGGCCATTTCTCTAATTTTCTATCTTGAGATTCTTATTGGGAATTAATGTTTCTCCATTCTACCTGTTCAAAAGTTAACATCTAGAAAAACGCTGTAACCCATTAAAATTTACACTGTAGGATGTGGACATACACACATTTAACTTTGTTTTCTGTAATTAAGTTCGACTGCGTCATGAGCTCCCGTTTCTGCTGATGGTGGAAGAATATAAAATTTGCTTTACTTTTTCATAGTAGTTCACTCTCTTCCTTTACACGGTTTAGGATTTTTATAAGTCAACAAGTCCACATTATTTTCTACCATCGCCCCTCCCTTTCCTTTTCTTGGGGAAGATGAGGAAGCTTACATAACACCATGGCGGTAAGGTGGGCTGGGATAGGGTGTTCAGGTCGTCCTCTGGGCTCCCTTGGGCCGCCATGGGTGAAGAACAAGATGTACTAAGCCTCTGAGTACCGGTGGGCACCTATTGCCAGTGGCCCTGGAGTCTGCAACAGCCTCAGGCATCAAAGTTCAGGACATGTACTTCACCTTCACTGTGGCCACAGGTATTTTCCTCTCAGAGCACCAAATGTGAGCAAGGGCACAAGCCCCCTCTACTTTTACGTTTCTCTTCAACTATCTGAAGTTTATACAATTTCCTCTTTGGCCTTTGTCTCCATTCTAGGTCTTTCTCAGTGACACAGGCACTGTGCTATTTTAAATTCCTGACTTCTCCCTCTGTAGTCTCTTCAATTGTAGCACAGTTTACGAAGGGCCCTTCCTTCACTCTTTCCCTCTTTCCCTCCTTCCCTCTTTCCTCTCTCTCTTTCTCTCTCTCTCTTTTACCTTTCTTGATTAAAAAAATCTTCATTCCGTATTCTGCAGTTGACGCTGATCATCTCTGTGGTGGGTCTTCCAGCTTTGACTCACTGGGCCTCATAAGTCTATCCTCTCAACAAAGTTTGGCTCCTACCGATAAAAGCTTTGGCTCTCACGTGTGTTGTCTCTGAAATGGACATTAAGAACCCACTTGGGAATTCGGAAGTAGAAAATATTTTATATTTTTCTCTGCTGGATCCTGCCTTTCTCCTGAACCAATGGATGCCTCAACTTCAAAGAATGTAGACTAAAGGTTCGCAAAAATGAGAGATATGAAATTACATCGAATAACATTTCAGAATTATTTTATACTATTACTTCAACTAAACATACACATTGCATACCTTGCATATTGGTTTTGTCCCGTATTGTTCTACAGAATATCTTGGTGGTTTTTGGACTTTCATACCAATTAGGCAGTCCTTCTAACACAAATATTCTGTTGGCCTTTTAATCTTGTTATAAAATAGTAAGTAATGAGGACATACAAAATATTTACTAATATTTATTGGTAAATTTCTATGATTCTAGACATATTAAAGAATATCTGTAATGACCTTTATTCTGCGTGATTAAAATAACTACAGTTGATTTTTTAACTGTAGATTTTTAAAACTACAGTTTCATAGAAAGTAATTTAAAAACCTACTGTGTAGGAGTTGATTTTTGACACTAAATTGTACATGATATTTTTGTTTTATATAGATATTTAGAGTTTTCTCTATTATTCCAAAAGCTGCAGCAATTATCTCTGATGGTTCAGAATAAAGAGAGGCATAAACACAAAAGGTATTTCATTCAATGCAGAATCGATAGGGAGAATAATTGATTAGATTTTCTAACTATTGAGAAAACTCCTCGAGTATAAATCCATGTTTCCAGAGAAATATAAAGGGAATTAATATTCATATAGCATCTCCTCTATGCCAGGTACTGCACTAAGAGCTTATATGTATGTGATGTTTTATTTACTCCCTATTAGGTAGTTCTTATAATAATAAAGCACTTCATAATGAAGCAACTGATTTGTGGTCAAGCTGGAATTAAAAAACCAGGTCGCTTCCCCATACCCCATTGCCAAACACAAAAATTATCTTTATGTAATCTTTCCCTCCATCAGAGGAGCAGCAGCTGACATTTGAATAAGTGATTTCTTTTAAAGATACTCATAAAAAGTTAACCAGATAACCAAGAAAATGATTCATTAAGAACGTATTTTTATAATATGTTCTGCTATAAAATATAAAAATTTAGTCTGACTCTTTTTATATGTTGATTCAGTATGTGACTGTGAAACTGGGTGTAACTGATTTTGAGAACAGTTGAGCACAATACTTTAGCACAAATTCAGTGACTCTTGTGAGTTGAGAATTACAGTAATTGATATATAAAGCATTAATTTCCCCTCCTGGGAATTATTTTAGAAATAGAAAGATTTCCCTTTTAATGCTCGTTCTAGCTTTAAAGTGAAAAATTACTCATAGTCCCATTCAGGTCCCCAAACACCCCTTGGGTGCCTTTGGGCAGGGTGCTACATCACTCTCACAGAATGCAAGATGAATAAGGCATGACCTCTTGCATCTAATCAGATGTCAACCCTAAATTAAAACCTTTTGACGCATGTCGCCATGAGACAGTTCCCTGAGGACAGGTGTTCTGTTTTCTTACATTTTTTCTAGTACTTTAAAATGGAATATACATGGGAAGTGCCCTGTACATATTCAGTTGATGGCGACAGAATGGAAGTAGGGTAAAATGGAGCTTCAGTTTAGTAGTGTGGAATCTAATACATATTAGCTATTCAATAAGTATTCATCACATTTAATTGAATTTCAAGGTGCTACTTAAGCCTTTATCGAGGGTCCAGTTTGAGTCACCAGTAGCGGATATCCTCCCAGATGCTGAATCCCATGTATCTTATAAATTCCATCATTGGCTGTAAGTGTTTTTTTCCATTTCATAATAATAATAAAAAAAGATATTTGAAGTAGATCATCTAGGGATTAATTACAGAATTGGAAAAAATCTGCCAAGGCTTTTCTTACTAACACATTTTTATATTGTGAAGAATGTCCTTGAATTAATTCAAGGTTCCAAATTGGGAAGTGTGAGGAAATTCTTGACTTAGAATTACATTTAACCTTTTAAATCAATATCATCTTTAAAAACAAACATATACAAAAAAGCCTTGCCTATATTCACCATTCAGGACATCACTTTGAGGTGGCAAAGTTGAATGTTGGAAGTTACGGTTAAGTGTGTAAGTGTTACACTTAATACCTCTCTCTACATGTGGACAAAATAGAATTCTTAGGAAGGCAGTAGGAGACCTTATGCAAGCTCAGAAATGCATATACTTTACAGCTGAATGGAGGGAAGAATCCAATTAAATAATTTACTAGCCCATTAATTGGCAAGCAGCCCAGTTGTAAGCGTCCGCGATGGAGCCATTAAAACCCGCTCACAGCTTCATGCACTTTGAAAGTGTGATTTGACCACCAGTGAGAATATATTTAAATTAAAATTTTAAAGTTAATGTTTATAATGTTTTTAAAGTTACTGTTTCTTTGATTACCTTATGATTAATAATATTTCACCATTATAGCATTCCTTTTATCTTTAAGGATCATGAAATAGGAACAATGTCAGTGGTGTTCTGATTCTTTAAAACCCCTAGCACAGAGAGTTAATTTTCAATTAGAAATTCAATTTCCTCCTTACATATGGGTTGCATTGTATGGAAGCAGATGAGATAGCCCCTAGCTAATTTTACTAGACTTTCCTACTGAGACCTCCACTATCTAATCTTTCCTATATAAATATGCCCTTTCGTGGATTTTTATCGCATTTCCTCTCTCCCTTACATTGTAATCTCATATATCTATTTAACTTCAGCTAATCTTTGCCCCCTTATCTACAGTTTGTTTCTTAATAGTAATTTTTTCACAAACTTTCTTTTCGGTTTACATATTTGTAAATATGTGCAAGACCATTTTAAGGGAAGTTGTGCAGTCTTAGTCACCCAGTGGAAGATAACATATAAAGTTTGTTTGCCAACTCTAACAGTTTTCTAGATGGAAAGTGTTCTTTGATTTTTCTGAGAACTGAGAGGCACATTTCCTACTCCAACTAACAGTTGAACAATGACATAGTTGACAAATTAGAAGAGTTTCTCTATTACTCTAGTATTTCTCTCCATTCGTTCTTCTCTCTTTTTCTTCTTTCCCTCCCTTCCTTCCTTCCTTCTTTTTTATATTTTCTCTCCGTTCTTCCTTCTAACTTCTTAATTCATTCCTTTCTCTTCCCTCTATTCTTTCCTCTTCCTTTTTATTAACATATCTTTTTGACTTTTGTATTTTTAAACTTTCATTTTTACATAAGTTTAGAATTATAGATGAGTTGTAAAGACAGCATTAGTATTGCCATATACCATTCGTCTAGCTTCCCCCAAAGTTAACATCTTACATGACAATGGTGCATTGATCAAAATTCTTACTTTTGTATTTTTCATCTACCCCAACCGTCTATTCTAACACCTGTTAATCACTGCTATATAAGAGAAAGGATTTGTATTGATGAAAATCCTGCATATTTCACAAGGATACAATGAAATAACCTCAGTCCACATCCTCCTTCTTTCCCTGTACTCCTTACTCTTATTTGTCCTGATAGTGTATTTTGGAAACGGACATTTTTCTTAAAATTTTTCTCTAATGTAATAATCTCGTTAAAGGGGTTGTTTTCAGAGCTTTACAGTGGTTTACTCTTACCCCAAATTTGCTTCCTGGAATGCTGGAACCATTGCTAAACTATTCCCTTTGCCTCTAGTCTTGGCACCTCCATCTTTCTCTAGCCAGCTGCCAGGATGATCTTTTTATAATGTACAGCCAATCACACCATTCTCTGGCATCGAATCTCTCCATGAATCTCGTTGACTAGAGTCGTGGTTCCTAATCTGTGCATGAAGGCACCTGGGCAGGCCTGTGGGGGGATACTGCAGTGAACTCACACAGGTACATGGGATATTTTGAAAGTTGGGGGAAACAAAGCAGTACTTGACATCTATTGAACACCCTGTGTATGAGCTCAAGGTAGTTCAATTTCAACATTAGATTAACACCTCTGTTTCTTTCAATAATGTCATATTTTGCAAAGCTGGATTCTCAGTTGTTGCTGTGATAAAAAGCAAGTATCACATGAGAAACAAAGTGAAACATGAAAGGAAGGTGGTAGTATCCAGTCTGACTCCAAAGTCTGTAAAGACGGGAGGTGTCCAACTGCACACATCCATTGGTAAGAAATGTGACTACTTAAGGATGAAATAGAAGTGTTAGTTTTTCTTTCGAGTTATGTGTATTATTTTTTCAAATGGCTACTAAGCTTTGGGGACATAAATATTTGTTGAGATTTTTGGATTTAACTACTTAAAAAAAAGAACTGTTATTTTGGTATTTCATTTGGTCTAGAGTCTCAGTGAAGACAGTTACTGAGAGTAAGAGCACTGAAAATAAAGTAAGTTTGTGAATCTGGAGTAGAATAAAACTTAAACTCTGTGGCAAGGTATAGCTTGCAAAGTCCTTCTAAATCAATTTTCTTATCTTAAAATGAGGGTATCATGCCATTTTCAGTTTCAATTTTCTCATCTATAAGATTGGGAGGCTAATTGGTATTAATATTTGTATCATAGGAAAGTAGTTGGAATTAAGAGATTAATTCTTAATTAACATCAGCACTTAGAATAGTCCTGGGCATAGAATAAAGTGTTTAGCCAATTTTGGACAATTAAAGTAAATACACGATTTTTGCTCATCTAAATCAAAACACATATAGACTTAGAATCTGAGTCTATAAAGTCCTAGTGTTCTTTGACTTAGGTATTTCAGCTAGTTAGTGGCAAAGAGAGAACTCAAAGTCAGACCTCTGGGCTCCTCTCGCTCAGCCATTCCTCTACTCTACAAGCACAATCAGTGCTTTCTATCATTCAGAAGGTGTGTGCTAGAAAGTTCTGGTCTTGAGTAGAAAACATTTTCTGAGTTCAATATTACAAAAATTAAATCTAGCAGTGTCTTTCTTATCCTTTACTTTCCTTTGGACAAAGACTTATCTGGTATTACCGTTGTGGAAGTAGGAGGAATAAAATACTGAATTGTTTTCCTTATCTAGAAAAATAGGACCCTGTGGGCTATACGTTGAATTGGTTCTTATTCCCACGTTGCTTTTTGATTCTGTGTCTTTTTCCTTAAAAAGGAGAGTTCCATAAAAATACTCGGATTTATTCTGTAGGGAAAGCACATTTGCCTAGTGACGCAAGTACGCTGAAGGAGGCCTGTTTTGAGCTAGAGAGAGATTGTGAGAGAGATCATAGAGGTGACATTAGAAGGTGATTCCTGTGTTGCTACCTGCAGTTTGCTCCTGGGCCCTGGCCAAGCAGTAATGGGGCATCTGTTTGGACTCTGAATTCCTATTATTGAGAGGAACAGAATTTTCAAAGGGATTATATGATGGTATAGTAAATGGGATTAGTAAAGGACCATACTGATCATACACTGCTGCTGCACAAACTTAAACCCATGAATCCTTATATCCTCATGTACCTAATAAAGGATTTGACCAGATTATTTTGAAAGTCTCTTCTTCTTCCATGATAATTTGGGGAATCAAATTTTACTATGAACAGGACCACAAACTCATATTCTCTACCTTGAGCTTAGACAAGTCTCTTATCTCAGTGTGTGAGTTTCCCGATCTGCATAATAAGGAAGTGTTGGGTTGATCCGGCTGGGTCTATGGATTATGCTTCCTGATAGCGTGCTAAACCAACAAGCAACAAAAACAAACTTTAGCAATTTCCAGATCAAATAAGGTTAGGATATAATACATCCTGTATTCCTCTTAGATATTCATAATACACATTATTATATTAAAGACTCAGGATATCCTGCAATAAAAATTATGTTTAGATTCATTTGACTCAGTTTACTACAGGAATTTTTTTTGGTGACAAAGTTTGCTGATACACCACAGACTCTTCCTTGTGCCACAGTCTCTAGAGTACTTCTAAATTCCAAATGTAAACATTTTGATACTATATTTCTAAAAATCATGTAAGAGACCAGAAGAGTGGGTAATCAGCTCTCTATATCTGCTGAGATATACCATTACCTTTTATTATCCATGAGGGTCAATTACGTTACAGGTGTGCTAAGTAAACCATGAAACCTGGAAGTCAAGTGGTCAAGAGTAAAGACTATGGAGCCGGACTGCCTGCATTCAAACTCTGCTTCTGCCACTTACTAGCCATGAGACTTGGGGCAAGTTTAGACAGTTGGTGCTTCATTTGCTTCACTGATTAAACAAGCATGATAATAGCACCCACATCTTAGGGTTCGGATCAGAAACAGGCCTTGCACATAGAAAGTTGTCCACAAACATTGTGCTTCTACTATTATTATTACTAAAGGAGGCTGCTGACTCCTCTGCTGGAGATACTGAGAAGGAATGGAAAGATTCTCATCAATTCTCATCAAAGGTCTGTTCATGTACTGTTTAGTTTTCATCTCCTTAAATCTCTCTGCAGGGCTTCTCATCTCCATAAATGGCAGTAACCTTCAGCCGGTAGTTCATGACCAAAATTTACGAGCCCAATTCACAAGTTCTTTTTCCTCTACCTTCCAAATAGCCTTCAAAACATATCTCAAAACCAGCTCTTTTGAGACATTTATTGCCACCATCTCAGTGCAATCCAACATTGTGTCTTTCCTGCAGTCCTGTGATAACCTTTCTAATGGCCTGTGGTCTTGCGTAGTCTTTTTATCAGTAGCAGCTAGAATGCTAGTTTAAAATGTGTATCAGATAATTTACTTAGGACTCCAGTGCATTAGAATAAAATCCGGACATCTAACCACGACTTTCAAAGTCCCACCCACACCCCTAAGCTCCTCCCCCTCCTTCAGGGTGCTTTGGTCAACCTGGCCATAAACCTTGTCTGTCCTTGGTCTTTTGCATTTGGTGTTCCTTCTGCGTGCAGTATTTTTCCCCTGGATCTTCATAAGGCTGATTCCTTCTGTTTATTCTGGTCTGGATTGAATGTTATCTTCTCAGAGAGACAATCCTCCTTCACTCTAGGTGAAAGTAGCCCCCAACACAATCTATCTGAATTTTTTAATTTGTTTGCTTATTTATTTTTCCTTCCTCCTACCTGAATATAAAGCTACAAAGGGGTAGGGAGCTTGTTAGTTTTGTTCGCAGGCATTTAGAATAATAACTGCTATTATTTCCATTTCAAGGTATATTTGCTTAATGGCTGAATTCAGTCTTGCTTAAGGGCCAAGCGGTGCTCATCTCACTAGTTTGATTTGAAGGTTAGAAGAGAAACTGCATGCAAAGCAGCTCAGTTCAGAGCTTAGCACATGGAAGCTGTTGAGTATCTGTGCTTAGTATTTTTATACCAATTACACAAACATTTTCCTATTCTAACCCCTCTAAGGCCCTATGGGAGAGATGCAAGAGAGTCTCCTAAAATCCGGAGGGGACAAAGCAGAACCAGGGCTGGAGGCTGGATCTTACGGCTTCTGGTCTAGGAGGATTTCTCACACCGTATTAACCAACTTCTGTGGTAGAAAACTGTAACCATTGAACTTTCAAGAAACTTTAGATACATTTTCGTAGTCCATCAGGATAAAATATTATCCTTTTTAAAAAAGAAGAAAACCATGACAAATTTCAAGCCCATGAAGGAGTTAATTCACTCTCCTATGATCATCTTTTATTATAGCTAATCATCTATATTTTTTAAATATTTTTTTTCACTTCTAAGATTCAACATTTGGCATAAGCTCTCATTCCATAGTATTACACTGTCTACTTCAACTCCCTAATATAGGTTTTAATTTTTATTTCTAGACTTTGAAAGTACTGACCATCATCATTTCCCCTGGGTGAATAACTGCCATTCTACCCAGTGGGGCTTTACATTATTTACATAGTGAATCAGCCAGACTAATATTCAGGGACCTGTATTGCTGATACAATTATACATATTGAAAAAAGTATTGTGAGATGTATCATGTACAGAAGTGTGTGTAACAAGTGTGTATGTATTGTTTAAAGAATGACAATTAACTGAATATCTCTGTTTTTACTATCCAGCTTGTGAAAATAGAATATGATCAGTACCCTTGACGTTCTGTCTAATTCCCCCTTCCATTACAGAGGTGACCGCATCCGAATTTGGTAATAATCCTTCCCTTCCTTTTCTTTATATCCCTGAGTAATGTAAATTTGGTGTTGCCTGTTTTTGTTCATTTTGTATAAATGGAATCATATTGTATGTATCGTTCTGAGATTCTTCACTTCGTGTGTTTGAGATTCATCCGTGTTGATGACTATAACTGACTCACCATGCTCACTTTGTTACAGAATTCTATTGTGTGAGTAAATCGCAATTTAATTCTCCACTATCTTGTTGATGGATATTTGAGCTGTTTAGAGATTTTGGCTGTTATGGATGATGTTGTTGTAGACATTTTCTTATGTCTCCTGGTACACATGTGCAAGAGTTTTTCTAAGGGCTATACTTAGATTTGGTATTATTTGTTCATAGGATATTCACATATCCAACTCTACTATGCAATACCAACTTGTTTCCCAAAGCGATTATATCAAGTTACATTCCCCTCAGGTGGTACATAAAAATTCATGGGGCTTTATATCCTGAACATTGTCAAGAAGATTGTCGGGCTTTTTAAGTTTTGCCAGTTCTGGCAGGTGTGAAATGGTTGTCTGCATGAGATTTTAATTTGAATTTCCTTGCTTACTAAGGAGTCAGAGCATCATTTCATGTTTATTTGGCATTCCCATTTCCTTTTCTGGGAAATGTTTGTGCATATATTTTTTTTTCTCTTGAGTTCTTTGTTTTTGTCTTATTGATTTATAAGAGTTCTTTTCCTATATTCTAAATACAATTTGGTTTTTCATATGTACAGAAAAATTTTCTTCTGGTTTTTGGATTGTCATTTCATGGTTCCTCTTGATAAACAGAAATTTTACATTTTAGTGTAGTTGAATATATCACTAATTTTTTTTAATTGCTACATAAAACATTCTCCATCACGATGTCATAAAGATATTCTCTTACATTTTCTCAAAAATGCTTGCTCTTCACATTAAAGACTTGGAACAGATGGTTTTTTTTTTAGTTTATTCCAAGAAGGAATCGATTTTGTATGGCTTTTTATATAAATTTATAGTTATTTTGTATAATTTATTGAAAAATCCATTCATTCCCCACACATGTGCAATACCAGCTCTATGACGTATCAAGCCTCCATATACGCATGAGTCTGTTTCAGGCTCTCTTGTTTCATTGGCCTGTTTGCGTATTGCTAGGACAATACCATAGTTGTTAAATTGCTATGGCTTTCTAATAAATCTTCACTGGTAGGGCAAATGTTTTCATCTATTCATAATCCTTTAGTGCTGCATGAAAATATTTAGAATCATTATATCAAGTTCTATGAAAATCCCATTGGGATTTTTACTGGAATACCACTGAAATTATAGATAAATTTGGAGGAGAAGGTTAACATCCGTATAATACTAGGCACTTCTATCCACAAACATGGTGTATCTCTCCATTTGTTTAGCTCTCCTTCAGGGTCTTTCAATACAATTTTGTACTTTCTACGTAAAGGAATTGCACATCTTAATATCAGACATATACTTGAGTATCCCCTCTTTTATTATTTGTAAAGGGTATATTTTAAAATAGCATTTTCTAATTTGTGGTATGTCAAAGCAATGTATTTTTATTAATTTTATTGGAATGCTTAAGTTTTCTGTGATACAATAATGTTATCCATGAATAATGGAAGTTTGATTTCTTCATTTACAAATCATTTATGTGTCACCTTTTTTCTTGATTTCTTACACTGACTCAAACATAAAAGGTAACATTGGATAGAAGTGATAGTGGGCCTTTTTGGTGTAATTTCAAGGGAATCATTTTAATATTGACCACTGAAAAGATATTTGCTGTAAGTTTTTATTGTAGATACACTTTATCAAGGTAAAAAAGCTGTCTTTGATATCTTGTTTTTAAAAAGTTTTTATTATGAAGTGATGCTGAGTTTTAAAGAATGCTTTTACCAAATAAATTGACATGAATAGGTAGATTTTTCTTTCTGTGAATTATTAATGTGTTGAATTACATTTCTGGTTTCTAAGGTACAATCAACTTTACATTCTTGAGATAAACACAATGTGATCATAATGTATTTGCTTTTTTGGGCATTGCTATGTTCGGTTTGCTATTTTAGTTGAGTATGTATGCACACATGTGTACACGTGTGTGTGTATATATGCAATAAATATACACATATGTTTTTATGATTAGGATTAAGATTGGTCTGTTATTTTTCTTTCCTGGTATCAAAAGTTAGGCTAATGAGATGATTTGGAGAGTGTTTCCTCTCTTTCTTTTCTCTAGAAGTGATGGTAATGTGCTAAAGTTGTGATTCCTTGAAGGTTTGTAGAACTTGCTTGTAAAATGCTCTGGGTATAATGTTTTCTTTGAAAGAAGACTTTAAATAACTGACTTGTTTTTTAAAAATGTTATTGGGGTTATTCAAATTTATTTCTTAGGTCAGTATTAATAATTCACACATTTCTAAGACTTTGCCTTTTCACCTTGTATTTGTATTTGTTGCTTATAATAGTCTCTTATAAATTTTTACTTTTCATTGCTACTATGGTTTATTTCTGCCTGTCATTTTTAAAAATCAGCCTTTTAGAGGTCGCTCAATTTTATTAACCATGAAAAACAGATGTTGACTTTGTTAATCCTGTCTATTTTATCTTTTCTATTTTCTATTCTTTTTTTCTCATCTATTTCTACTTTTAACTACATCATTTCCTTCTGCCGGCTTTTAAAAAATCAATTCTCCTCATTAAATTGATTCCTTAGCCTATTTTAGCCGTGTATGTGTATGTGCGTGTGTATGCATGTGCGTGCATTATATACTTTTCCTTCTAAGTGCATTTTACAAGTTTTGATTTACTGTGTTTTTATCATCATTCGTTGAGTTTCAAACACTTCTTCTTTTTCATTATGCCTTAGTTTTACCCGTGCTATTTAGCAGTATGTTTAATTTCTGCTTTTTCTAACTTCCTCCTCCTTATTCTCCCTGTTCATCTTGTCTTTCTCCTCTTTCATATCTTTCATTATTCGTTTCTAACTTAATTGCGTTGTAATAAGATAACATGATCTATACGACATTGATTATCTGAAATATGGTGAGACTTGCTCTATGTCCTAAATTGTGATCAGTTTCCTAAATGTACCATGTGAACTTAAGAAGAATATGTATTCTTCAATTATTGGTTTTAGGATTTATGAGTCCATCAGATCAAGCTTCTAATTATGTTATTCAAATACTTGCTATTTTTATCTTTTTCTTTTTGGTTGATTTATAATACCAATTATTATGTGAAGTGTATGAGAACCTCCCACTATGATGGCAGATCTGTAATTTTTTTGCATTTATATTAATTTTTCCTTTGTAGATTTTTGAAGTTATGTTAATAGGGGCATAAAAGTTTGGAATTGTTATATATTCTTGGTAAATTAGACAATTTATCAATACGTAGTGACATTCTTTTACCTCTGCTAAGATTTTTGCCTTGGAGTCTATTTTGGTTGGTAATAATAGATAACCTTAGCTTGGTCCAGTTAGTATTTGACTAATATATCTTTTACTGTTGTCTACCAACAAAATTTCAACAAATTTAAAAATTGAATTGGCTTTTATGGCTTAGGCAGTTCATGGCTTAGGCAGCATCGCATCTACAAAACAGAAAGAGCTCTGTTAGGGCAAACCTTTGGTTTTATAAGGTAGCTTGAGCAGGAACAGAGAAACAGCACAAAACAAAACAGCGGATTGGTTAACATCAAGTTACTTCTGGCTACTGTCTTTGTAAGTGTTAAAGCAGAGGGGACTTCCTTACCATGCTGGCTCAGGTAACTTGGGCCTCTTCTGATTGGTTACTGTGAACCTCCTGTTTTTAGACAAACTAATGTGTTTGAGAACTTTCCTATTTTTTAAGGTTCCAGTTTGATTATGTGGCACTTGACAGGATCGTCTCCATCTTGGTTTGGTCTGCTGGGGCCCAGTGCAGAAACTCAATCTAAAACCGTGGCCTCCCATGAATTTTATTTAACACTATCTTTTTTTCCTCTAAATATCTGTATATAATAGCACATATTTGTATTTTATCTTTTAAAAATCAAACCTGACCATCCTTAGAGAGTTTAGTCCATTTACTTTGATTGTTGCTGATATATCTGTCTTCATTTCTAACATACTATTTGTATTTTCTGTTTTACTTTTTTGCTTGCCATTTTCAGATTTTTCCCCCTCATTCTTCTACATAAGTTTAGAATTTATATATCTGTGTCTATTATTTGAGGTCCTCTGTATCTTAATAAGCATATTTAATTTAGCAAGGCCTAATCCATATTTCGCCTCCTCCCAAACAAGGCAAGGATTTTGGAATGATTTAATTTGAATCGGTTTCTTCCTGATTAAGATAATTGTCTTGGATTTTAGCTATATCTTGATTCCTTTAACTCTACAAGAAAGAGAGGTTTTATTATTGTTTTTCTATATAATTTTGCTCATATGTTCGCAAATTTCTCTTGTACATAATTTCTTGAATTTTATATATTCTTTTGAAATCTTTTTTTCCCCCTAACATATATCATTTATCAAGGTCTTTCAATAGAGTTTGCTGATTCTGAATGCTGTTTCTGTTGATCTGAAAATATCTTCGTTCTACCCTCATTATATTGAACATATGATTTTTGGTTGACTTTTACTCTTTCAGTATTTAGAAAGTATTATTCCAAACACTGGTGTCAACTATTGCAGGTAAAGATCATCATTCAATATAACCTCATTCATTTGCAGGGGTTTTTTTTAAAGCCATTTTAAATATCTTTTCATTTTTTTTTTGGCATTCCAAAGTTTTGTGATAATATATTTAAGTGTTTCTCTTTATTCATGGGACATCTTGGATTTCTTAAATGCATAACTCAGTATCTTACAAGTTCCAAGAAATACTGTGGAGTCATTATCTTTTCAAATAATGCCCTTGCCCCATACATCTTTCTTCTCTTTTTTGAACTTGAAATAGATGTGTGTTGCACTATCTCATTCTGTTCTCCAGCCTCTGAACTTTTCTTTTATATTTTGCCTCTTTTTGCTTCTCAGTGCTACAAGTAGGGCAATTTCTTCCGATCTATCGTTAAGTGCACAAATTTTTCTTCAGGTGTGCCTGGTCTGTTAAACACTTTCATGGAGGTTTTAATTGCTATTAAAGGTTTTATCTTTAGTTTTATTGCTTTCCTTTTTAATACTTTGTGGTCAATTTTTAGTGATCTCTTTTTCCTTTGATGTACTCTTGGTATCATATTTCATTTCTTTCAATGCATTTATAGATACTAAATGTTTGTGGGTTTTGCAGGACTGATCCTGCGGTTTGCATTTCCTGCTGACTCTTACTCACTGTTTCCTTACATATTTTTTGATTTTTTTTAAAGCTTTAAAGTGTGTTCCTCCAGAGAGGATTTGAATTTGCTTTGTGTGTGGCACTAGAGGTGCTACCTGCCCATTACCTCTTTAAAATAAACATGCATATTAGGGATTGTGGGACCTCTCAGATCATATAATTTGTGTTCTCCCCAAACACGGTCTGTCTTGGGGTTAGAAAGTCAAAGTCTCAGGGGAAATTTTTTTCCTGTCTTCCCACCTAGAGTCAGGAACAAGGAGACATAGATGTTCCAGCATCTCCCTCTGTAGGAGGTTTTATTTTTCTAGCTCAACCATTTGGGAGATTCCAGCTTCATATCTGCAGGTCTTCTATCTGATCTCTCATGTGTTGGGCTCTAAGCTTTTTTCTTCTATTTTCTTCAAAAACCTAGGCTCTGTGTTACTGTAGATTGGCCGATGCCCCCAGAGTAAATGCTGGCTTCAGCACTGCTTACATTTCTGTGTTCATCCTTTCTTGTCATTTCTGGCCTCCAAGGAATTCTCTTTATTTCTCCACCAGCTCAGCCCTGCATGAAAGTGATTTTTTTGGGGAAAAAAACCCATCATTTTTAGTTCTTCTGTATTAGAGTGTGTGTGTGTGTGTGTGTGTGTGTGTGTGTGTGTGTGTAAAACTAGTCTGCTATAATGCTGGAAGCCAAATGTGCACAGTTTTCTGTCATACTCATATGAGCCTTATTTTTATTGTCTGTGCATTTGTCTGTGTATGTATATGTGTACTTACATATGTGTATATGTGTGCGTGTAGGTACACACATATGAAAAATAATGCCATGTATACACAGCATCAGTAAATTTTAATTTTGTTAATATTCAAACAATTTTAGCTCTACATACAGAAAATAGCCTATATTGTAGGCCACATTATGGGGTTAGAAATTATTCCTGTGCTACCATAGCTTTTTCTTCTATCCCCAAGTTAACTTTTAAAAATTGTAATTAAAAAAAAATCAGTGGTTTAGATCAAGGAACAGTGGGGAAAAACTCTCACTTTAAGAAAGCAGCAAATGTAAAATTTCCATCCAGCCAACAAAGTATAAGCCACCATAACAAACACTTAGGATTGGACTCAGTCACAGAAAAGAGGCAGTTAACATAGGTCTGCTGTCTCCTAGGGAGTTTAGATTCAGGTTTATGTTACCACCCAGCCAGGTTCATTGCCTGCTTCCCAAGAGGAAGCCAATATG
>RJWJ010035050.1:0-16884 GCA_004363605.1 Indri indri
ACAGGCATGCGCCACCATGCCCGGCTAATTTTTTTTCTATATATATTTTTACCTGTCCGATTAATTTCTTTCTATTTTTGGTAGAGACGGGGTCTCGCTCTTGCTCAGGCTGGTCTCGAACTCCTGAGCTCAGAACGATCCGCCCGCCTCGGCCTCCCAGAGTGCTAGGATTACAGGCGTGAGCCACCGCGCCCGGCCAGAAGTTGAAGACTCTTAAGCAAGAATACTGGATGTGTGTAATGAATGATTATGTATATTGAAAAGAATTTTAGTCCATGGCATGTCTCTTTAAGCTGATAAGTTGACTGATTGCCATAGTCTGAATGTCAGTGTCCCTACCAAAATTCGTATGTTGAAACTTAACCCCCAAAATGATGGTATTAAGAGAGGGGGATTTGGGGGAAGATGTGGGCTCTGCCCTCATGAATGGGATTAGTGCCCTCATAAAAGGATTTGAAGGGAGTTGCCTTGCCCTGTCTGCCATGTGAGGACACAGCATTCACCCCTTCTGTCACACCTTGGTCTTGGACTTCCCAGCCTTTAGAACTGTAAGAAATAAATTCCTATTCTTTATAAACTACCCAGTTGACAGTATTTTGTCATAGCAGGCAGAATGGACAAAGACACTGGTCCACCTGTGATTATTGCTACTACGTGCTGCAGACTGTGGCCCACTGGGGGCTACTTGTTCAACTCAAGTGGACATAGTTTCCTTACACATAAAAATCTAGAAAATACATGATTTATTATCCTTTAAAAACATCATTTTCCTCAAAACTTATTGCTGAGTGTTAAGGCTACATAACTCATATACTCCCTATAGTAGGCACTGAGTAAAATAGTGGTAACTTCATGTCTGTGTTGTGTGTGGTTCACGGGCATCAGAAGAACAAGTGTAGACTTCCCATTTGAGATGTTGATTTAGGAGCTATTAATAATTTCCCAGATATTATTTCATGTATCAACTCAGCACAACACTCTAGGAAAAAAATGATTTGATAATTTTGTAGCATTAAAGTTATTACAGAATATGTAGGGGGAAAATGAACCATTGGTAACTGTCATTTAAAAAATAATCTTTAGTTCTGAGCTTTCGATTATTATCAAAATGAGAATTCTAATGTCAAAGCCATGCCTCCAGTACTCTGGAATCTTCTTCTGTCATCTTCTAGAAAGAAGAAGCCTTTCTTTCCCCTTTCTCCAGTTCTTTCTTCCTTCAATAGCTGTTCGTGGTTAACAAGGAGCCCATGGGGTGGGATGGGGTAGAGATATAGGAAAGAAAAAATAAATGGAAGGAAAAAAGAAACAGGGGGAAAAGAGAAAATGAGGAAGATTTTAAAGGAATATTTGTATCTCCTAGTGTCCCTTAAATACTGAAAATGAGAAACTTGAGATGGTATGTGAAATTTGTGACCTGACACTTTGTCTAATGTGAAGCAATAATGGTGCTCAGCTTTCACGGGGCAACCCCAAGAGTCTGACTTTGGAGAATTCCTCACATATTCTTCAAGGGCAGGCCCTTGACTAATTTATTTCTGCTCTAAAAGACCTCAGAGAATGGACTGGTCTAGGAATATCCCTGAAAGTAAGGACACATTGAGACAAAGAGTGGATATTTAATTTTATTTGATTAAAAATGATTTAAAGATAATACGATGTCAAGGTGACATCTTTCAGTGACATGCCATAATATGTTGGGGCTAATATGCTCAATTGATTGGGTCACTGAATCAAGTCGTGGGTTCAATACTGAAGTTGATCATCTCATTTTCAGACCTTTATTATTATGTTAGAGTAAAGATGGCATTTAAAAACTACTGTTTTAATAAGCAGTAAAACATGCTCATTATAAAGAAAACCTATGTGATAGAAAGTTTAGGTCAAAATCCCTACCCCATACTCCCATGTCTCAACTCTTTACCCAGAGAAATTTGCTGTTAAGTGTGATGTATATCTTTTTTAGACATTGTTTGTATATATAATTGGTTGGGTGAGTTAAAAGACAAATTCCTAGAAGTAGAATTTTGGGGTCAAAGTTTCATGCATTTCACATGTTGAAAGAAAATGCTCACTATGTACCAAGCCCTTTAAATGGATTTGATCAACTCATGTAAGCATAGGCTGGATGCAAGTGAAAACCCAACCTGGCCCCATCTCTAGGACAGCACTGGGCTAACTCAAAGATAGTAGACCAGGGTCAATATCAACTCCCAAGGGGTTTCAAAATTTGTAGGAGAAGAGGTGTTCTGTTGTAGCCATGATTGGAGGGTAGAATAAGCGTCTGGGATATTAGATATGATGCAATGCACAGGGCAGTTCCACGCAATTAAAAGTTGTCCTGACAAATGTTTGCTAGAGATTCATGTTGGTGAAGAACCTGCTTATTATTCTGGGCCCAGGGCCTAACAACATTTTCCATGTAAATCCAAAGGGATTTTTTTTGTCTTGGCTTTAATATACTTTGAACTTACAACCACCATGTAAATTGAGAGTTAAACACTTCAGAAAGTTGCCTCACTGTGGCATTGAGGCCCTAAACCAACATATCTTTATCAGTCTATACATATAACTTATGCATTCACAGGGATTCTATGTATAATTGCATTACGCCACCACTATGCCTAAGCTCATACATGATATAGGTATTATATAAATTACTTTCCTTTGGGCTTATTTTGTATTTTATTTATAGCATTATACTATTTTTTTTAAAAAGCATGTGTGGAGTAAATTATATTATCTATAAATTTTATTTAACTTTAGTTAGGATTACACTATAAAATATTTGTTATAAAAAGAATTGTGTCTGGTAGAGTTGAAACCCACTGCTCTAGAGGGCATTCACATTTCCCCACTCAGATGGCTGTGCTGCCTCATGTGGCTTCTGGTTCTCTGCCTCCCTTGGCTTGCTCCTGAGGCTCTCCCCTCCTCTTCCATGCCCCAGAACCCACAGGTAGAGTTACTCCAACCTTACACAGCAGCCTCAGAGAACACAGCCCAGATAGGTCCATTCCACCTAGTACCCTCAGAAGGGACAGGCAATTCGTTGGTGGAAGAGCTTCTCTCTGTCCTAGGAGAAGGCAAGTTGGCCAACCTAGTGACCATGAAGCACATTCCGAAGAGGAATAAAAACAAAACGACACTCACTCCTTGCCTATGCTTTATAACTGGTGCTTTTTGCAGCTTAAGGTATAAAAGGAAAGAGTACAAGTGCAAGATATATATGGCTTACTCTACAATGTGGAACGATAGGCCTAGATTCCTGTAGTTCCAGAACAAACTTAACTATTGTGTTAATTACATACTTAGAATATTATCTGGTTACATTTTAGGATATTTCTCAGTTTCTTCCTTATTCTCCTAAGATGATTTATTACTGTTTTCTGACTTTAGTTTTACCTAATGTGAAAATCCTTTCTCTAAACTATTGACTTTAAAATTTAGAAAAGAATTAAGAAACCCGAAACTATCACTAAAATGTCAGCTCCATCTACCAGAATGCAAGTTTCATGAGTACAGGGCCCTGTATGTTTTATTCATCACTCTAGTCCTAGCAGCTAGAATAGTGCCTAATCAGTTCTCAATAATATTGATTGAATTAATGAATTTAGATGTGCTGTAATGAACACTTTCCACTTTTTTTGGGTTTCAGAGATGTGACAGATGTTCCTGTTGTTTCACCATGTAACTATGCTTACATCTCAAAAGCCAGAAACCTTTCTGTACAACCCTGTTTAACCCTAATCTGCTAGTTTACTCCAATATCATGAAGACCCAGCCTTGTGGTAGATCGCTATTACTTAGAAATATTGCACAGGTTTATGTATAATGAGTACAATCTAGGAATCATAAAATCCCTCTTATGTAATTTCATTCTTGAAATCTTTGATTTGGGTTTTGTTTTTTTCAGTCTTTCTTTTGCAAATCAAATCCATTATTCTTATTTCTCTTTTAAAGAAATGGGAAAAACCAAGTGTCCTACATGTTGACATCACTAAGATGGTATTACAATATGTTCTGGGGGCATAATTCATCAAGCTTTGTCACCTGTGCTCAAGGTTGGTACTCCCTGGAGTGTATCAGGCAATTTTCCTCCAGCCTATGCTATAACTGCTATTTTTTTTTTCACTTTTAGGTATGGAAGGAAAGTGCAAGTATCGGTAGAGAGATGACTTGGCGTTGTTCCCTCTGTTTTATCAAAGGTACATGTTTGAAAGACTGGTTCTCCATCCATATGGCAGGTGACATACCCTGCAATATATTACTGCCTAATCAAAAAGGTCTATATAAAAGCACTGATTGATCCTAAAAGAAACAGAAAATAACAGGCACTGTTTCTATGTTTCTTCATTTATTTATCTACTCTTTGGGGACATCTGCTGAAAATTATGTATCCTCTATAAATTTATTCAGTTACAGTCATGATATAACCATCATATGGGAACCCAAGGTAGATATAAGAATAAATAAGATGAGGTCCCTGGCCTTGAAGATTTTATAATGTGGTGGGAGAATACAGACATACACACAGAAACTTATATGCAATAGAAGTCGTCCTTGAATTGGGTAGAGTGCTGTGGAAACACAGAAAAAAGAGTAACTAATTCTTCCCAGAGTGAGTGTTGGGATAATGGTAGAAAATTAGAAAATGCTTCACGGAATGAGATTTGACCTTAGCCTTGAAGAATAAAAGGCATACTAATCATAGGAAACACCATATGTAAGGCTCAGAAGTATAAATAAGGATGGCATATCTAGCCAATGCAAAATTTGGAGTGCAAAGGGAAGAGTGTGGAAATAAGGCAGGAGATGAGGCTGAACACGGAAGTTTGGAAACTTTTCTTAAAGGGTATTATATTTTGGGCTAAGAAGTTTAGACTGAAGGGCTTATCAGATTCATTCATCCTATGGAGGCTGGAGTGGTGAGAAGACAGGCTGAAGACATAGTGACCATTAGAATGCTTTTAGGAAGGCTTAGGAGGAGAGAGAGATATAGCAAGGGCACAACCCAGGGCATTGGCCTTCAGAAGAAGTGAAAATCATAAAAGCCTTTAGGGCTTTGCAGATAGCTTAAATAATTAAGGGGTTGAGTATAAGACAACAGAAAGTCATGGGCACTGCAGTGACAAAAAGACCAGATGCCTAAAGGCACTCAAATTCAATTTAAAAATTAACAACAATGACATCTTTCTTGGTCAAATAAAACTCATCTGGGCAGCAGATTTGGTGTGCAGATGTCAGTTTTCCACCTCTTGGTCAATATAGATTGATCTACTTATTCTCTTTTTGATTCTCTCTTGGAAGAGAGAACATCTCTGATCTTCCTGGGTGGACCGACTGGTGGACCAGTTCGGTCACTCTGAAAATCAAAGACTTTAGTTACTTTCTCAACTTCTGTTTCTTTAGTGTAAACTCATTTCCTTTTGTTCTACCTTCAGTGTGGCCAGAGATCATTTGGGGTTTTTTCTCGTATTCTTAGACTCTTCCATGTTCTTTACCTTGTAACTCAAGGAACATTTTATTTAAAATCAGCATGGTATACGAGATTATAATAATAACCACAATTAAGATTTTCATAGCTCTTCGTGGTTAATATGTACTTTCATCCCTTCTTTTCAGGTAGATAAGGCAGATTTTTCAGATAAGAAAACTGAGACTTCATTTAAATGACATATGCAAGTCATACAGCTAGAATGATGGAAACAGAACTTCAGTTTTCTCTCACTAAATCGGTTTGCTCTTTTCTTGACACCATTGTGCCTCCCATGGCCTATTTGCAAGTCGGATGACTCATCTGCATATTTGTTCTGTCTAAGTACAGAGGAAAAGAATATTGATTCAGAACTTAGAAAACAATGGCATTTTAATAAAAATGACATGTCGGAACTTAAAAACATTAAATTAATCTTTTCTTTAAACCCACAATTTTGTTGAGTTGACAGTGTGTTAAAATAATGAATATTTAAAAGTTTGATTTTTTTTCTTAATATGGAAAATTTCTTTCAGTGTCTACTTTAAAAACTCCTGAACTTTGAACTCATTCATTTGTTCATCCATCCAAACTTTGTTACCAGATAGAGTGGTAGGAATACAAAAAAGAATAAAATGCGATTTCTGGCAACAATACAGGATCCAGGTCATATCTGACTCTCTCCCTGCTGGATCCAAGAACTGATATCTTCTGAAGCCCTTTCCTGTTTATTTCTTTAATCCTAATGCCCCTCTGAAAGAAGGATTTGTATAGTTATACCAATCTCTGATAGAAACAACTTAAGCAAAAACTGGGAAGCACGCAGCATCTTTTGAGCAATGGGTAAACAGTAAAATCATGTTGCCTACAAATATATATTTAAACCAAAAAAATGTGGAGGGTGAGGGTGGTAATCCAACTCAGAGAACAGCCATTTTCAGTAGACTGTTTTGAAAAGTAACTAATTTGTCTTCTTATTAAGATTCAAGAGAGAATTGCATTTATACAACTTGAATATACAATTATGAAAATTTGAAGTAATAAAGAATTGTCTGAATTTGAAAAACATGACTGCCAAATTTAAAAGAGATGGAAGCAGCCAATAGGAGGGGAATATTGAAGAAAATCAATTAGTGAAGTACAAAATAATTTGCAAAACTCTCCCAGAACACAGAAGAAATGGATAAAAGATGGAAGTAATGAGGGAGATAATTAAAAACATCGGGAAAAGATCATGGAGATTCAACCAAGGAATATAGAATTCCCCCAAAAGAGAACTAAATAAATAGATGGTCCAGAAACAAAGATCAAAGTGTTAACGTAAGGAAACTTGGCTGATCCAAAGAAACTCAGTCTAAACATCGACACATTAAAAGTATGAATAATATTCCCAGGCAGACGTCATAACAAGCCTGTAACAATATTCAACCATTACAATAATGTAAAAATCCTAGACATTTGCAGCACCACCCCCTGCCACACACACACACACACACACACACACACACACACACACACACACGCATGCACGCGCGCGCGTGCATAAAATAAAACCAGCAACAACCATCAAGTTATCTAATGCGTCAGTTAAGATCCCTGCAGGAAACAGGAACCACTTCTGATGGTTTCATAAAGAGACTTTAATAAAGGCACCACTTACCAAGAGGGTTAAAAGTGCAAAGGAGGAAGGTGAGACAAAAGAGATTAGCAAAAATGGGAAGCTGTTGATGTCTCTTGGGCTGAAGAAACAAGAAGAGAAAGTAGAGTTAGCAGAGTCCAGTGAGCTCGAACCTTGGAGGAGGGGCCCTTTGTGTTCTAAAATCACAAAGGGACACAGCTACTACTGGAGATTCTGCACTGAGCAAAGGGAAGTGGAGAAAAGGTAACTTTGGCCTTTCTCCCCATTCCTGCCCTCTGATCTCCTTTTGATACTTCCCCTTGGCTGAACTGAACCAGGAGCCAGTGGGCAAAGGTGATTACAGAGGCAGAACACAGCTGTGAGCTGTCTAGCGGTCAGAGCAGGGTAGAGAAACATGGAATGGATTTGGAGGGTGGGCCTTATATAAGGAGATTAATCAGTGTATCCACCGAGGATCAAGTTCGATTGGGAAATATCCAATTAGCTGTTGGGGCAGGTGGGTGGGGGAAGACTCTAGTACATGGATTCCATACCAATTAATTTGTTCATGTGAGGATGAATTAAAAAATAGTCAAGGAAAAGCATGGGTTTAAGGAAGTTTCTAGAAGATTCAGCGAGTACAAGACAGGCTCAGTCTCTGCTCTCTGACCTTACAGTCATGTCAAAATCAATTTGTAATAAACAATATTGTGCGCTAGGAGGAAAACCATGTCTTCTACCAATTTAGTTCCTACTGCTCGGGAACCTGTGAACTAACTGACAATAGATTAGTAGGAGAAAAATTTATTACCTGCAGGAATACCTTACAGAAAGAGTAGCTCCCAGAATAGTTAGGGGTAAAGATTTATGTACCAGCCTAATAAGAGGGGCAGAGGTTTGGGCTTTAAAGCAGGAAAAGTTTGATGGGGCTTATTTACGCAATTTTTCTGAATTGTCCTGGTGCCCAAGGTCAGTGCCTTTCTGACTGGAGACCTCCTTGAGGGGCTTTTGTGTCAGCTGACTCTCATGAAGCTCTGTTCTAGGGAAGTTCAGAGATTTCTTTCTGCATCTTCGGCAGCTCAAATGCACACATACCTTGAAATATCTCTGTAGCAGTTGAGTGGACTGCTGGTCTCTTCACGTGGTTGTGAAAGCAGGAGCACAGGTGCTATGGGAATGCCTTAGAGGGGAGCAGCCTAGTCCTGCATGGTCAGGGGGTCTTCAGAAGGAAGCGAGGACTTAGTTGAGACAGAAGGATGAGTAGATGTTAATCAGTCAGAGCACCTCAGGAGAAATCCAGGACAAAGGATCAACTCTATGTTCTATCAAGTTGGCACCCAATAGGTATTGAGCAACCGTGACATAAGAGTTAATTAAAATAACCTAACTAAGAGTCTTAAGAACATTTTCATAGGGAACTGATGTCATATCTACATTTAAGAAGCATCTACCGATCATCCATTATGGAGCTGGCACGGGGGACACAAAAACAAGTAAAATACATTCAGTCCTATGCTTTTGACTGAGAAGTCCCAGAGGGAAGCAGGTAGAGAATTAGAGAAGCCGGTGACGAGAACTGTGTTCAAAGCACTGCAGGAGAGTGTGATTGCTGGGAGCATCCCAGCTTCTCACTTCCATTCTGGGAAGAGGTTTGATTTGGTGAGCTGCCCTCAGAACTTTGCTGTTACATGTTTGGAGGAACTTTAAATAAAGTGTCACTAATAAATTTCATGTTAATACTTGTATCATCCTTGAGAATTGTAGAGAAGAAGAGGTTTCTTTTCTCACCCATCGCTGGGTTCATGGCTGAGGCCCGTCTAACAAAAGACAGATTAATAAGAGAAAAGCACACAAACTTATTTAATACAAGTTTTACATGACACGGGAAACTTTAGAAATGAGGACCCAAAGAAACAGGGAAACTTGTGCATTTTTATGCCAAGTCTGATGAAGAAGTGGATAGCTGTAGAGAAGTAGGATTGGGCAAAAGAGGTATAATCTAATGGTAATATGCCAGGAGGAACTTAGCAAAGCCTACTTGTTCAAATTCAACTCTGTGTCTCTGGGTCTTTGGAGCTCACATGAAGGTCTTATGACCCATTGAAGGGAAGGTCAGAAACTTCTAGGTTTTATAGCCTATTTCAAGGGACAAGGGCAGGAGAAGTAATTCAGATCAGTAATTAATTAGAATCAGAGACAGACCTTTCTGCTTCTGTGGTTTTCTCAAATGCCAAAGTGCCATATTTTGGGGTGGCATGTCCTGAACACCATCAGAATCATATTCTCAAAAGTATGTTAGCAAGTTGGCAATACTAACTCTCCTTCCACTTTTCCATCTCTTTTTGCTGCTAAACTTTATCATGATAAGAGAAATAGTGCAGCTAACACTGTTCAGTTTCTCCAAAATTTGAATAGATTTGCTGTTTTGTCAAAAATCTTTTTTAAATTTTTTATTCAAATAAAGGAAACATAGGACATTCTTTAAATAGTTCTACATGAAAAGTATATACTGCGTTGACTGGCAAAGATTTTCTCCTTGACCAAACTTTAGTAAGTCTCGTCTGAGTCCTCTTCTTCTTCTTTTCTTTTTTTGATTCCTACTGTCTAAAGACTCTTGATAGTATTTTATTTTATTTTTTAATTGCAGAATATTATGGGGGTACAAACTTTTAGGTTACATATATTGCCTTTGCACTGCCCAAGTCAGAGCTATAAGCGTGGCCATCCCTCAGACAGTGCACACCACGCCCATTAAGTGTGAATATACCCATCCCCTCCCCCTCCCTCCCACCGACCCGACACCCGATGAATGATGAATGTTACTTCCATATGTGCACATAAATGTTGATCAATTAGTACCAATTTGATGGTGAGTATATGTGGTGCCTGTTTTTCCATTCTCGTGATACTTAATAGATGGGCTCCAGTTCCATCCAGGTCAATACAAGAGGTATTAGTTCACCATTGTTTTTTGTGGCTGAGTAGTACTCCGTGGTATACATATACCACATTTTATTACTCCACTCATGTATTGATGGACACCTGGGCTGTTTACACATCTTTGCAATTATGAATTGTGCTGCTATAAACATTTGAGTGCAGATGTCTTTGAGTTCTCTCCTTGACTAGACCCACCTTGGGCTTCTGTCTCCATCCTTGCGGAGTCTAGTTTTAGCAAGAATCCTGTCAAGTTCATTTAGCCAGAATCCCCCATCCTCCATATCTCGGTTATCTGTACTCATCTCCCACTATCTCCCAGGTGATATTTGGACACCCTAACCTGCTTATTAGGTCAGTTTAGTGAAGAATCACCCTACCCTCTTAGTAATTTTCCATCCACCAACCTCCCAAATCTGCTCCCACTTATTCGTATTGTATTAGGAGTTAAAACCAATCTCTCCTCTGCTGACACTCGCCATTCAAGTAATCCCTACGCCTATTGCAACGGTCCTGAATAAGGTCTGCCTTACTGTTTTAACAAGTGTCGGAATGATATGATATTTTTTTAACATGACACACATTTCAGTAGGCACTATCCTTAACCATTCTTTAAGGTACATACAAAGAAAAAAGAAGCACAAAGAAAGCAAATGATGACAAAAATGTACTTGGTAATAAACTACATATAACCTGAAATTCAGATCAGTAATTAATCAGAATTGTAAAAAATTACTTCATCTCAGGAAACACAAAAATTTTATTGTATTTATTACATTTTATTAAATTTGTAATTAAGTACTCTATGCATGTTCTGTATAAAGGTATGTCTATGCAATGTAATTTTAATCAACTTTCTGTTATTTATCAATAAAAATAAGAAAAATGCAAGTGGGTTTTCACATACTGTCACTTTTGGGGGAAAATGTAAATTGGTTGGATAAGAAATATGCTGATATAACTTACTTTCAAGTTATGAAAATAATGTGATTTTTTGGTAGTTCTGAAAATAGAGTAGTCTCCAATGAAATATATGCATAAAGGGAGCCATTAAGTCATACTTTATCTTCTTTATCTGGGCTTGTGATAAAATGTTCCCTACTGTTAAAAATTTTTTAAAAGTGCTATGAATTGAAGAGCTAAGCTCTCTTCATCAAGGGACTAATGATTCTCCTGTTGAAATGTAAATGGAGCGGCCCTGAGTGCTTTAAAACTTGCAAGGAAAGACTGTGGAATTGTCATTATCCTGTCATTACTGTGGCTTCCCACAGGACTGATTGTAAAGGGGGAGGGCGTTGAACTGAACCTCTAAGCACCAGGGACAGCTCCTGCAGTGTTGAGATGGTGAGAAGGGCCTGGTAGGGTCACTGCAGATTCCGGAGAGGGCAGGTGAGGAAGCAAGAGTGGAAAAGAGTCTTGGAAGGTCAGATTAGAGGGAAAAAGCCAGAGTAGGTGCAGAGGCCAAAGCCACTGTCAGGGTGAGTGAGGACATGTCTGTATGTAAAAATGTGTGTGTCTTTCTGTATTTTTCCCTGGGAAGAAGATCAAATTGTGAGCAGGCATCAGATTCTCAAAGGGGTCAATGACACTTATCCCAACACCTCTAAAAAAAAAAAAAAAACCAACTAACAAAAAGCCACTGAACTGAAATGAAACTTTTCATTTCAGGAGTTCTTATCATCTGAATGCGAACCATCAGCAGGGGCCACTCGAAAGAATTTATTGTTTTAGACTTGTGCTAAGAGCATTGATTAACCCAAGATTATATTTGTAATTTTCTTCTCAACTATATATTGTTTATTCCTAAGTTCCATCATGCTAGAGAAATTTAATTGTACATTTGAAGTGAATCTGTGTTAAACTAATGGGTAGGATGGAATGAAGGCATGTCCTCTGAGAAGAAGTGGGATTTCAAAGACTAGATTCAATCTGTCATTCCTGTGTCCTCCTCCCGCTCCTATCTTCAGACCCCAGCCCTGGTGTGGCACCGACAAAGCCCAGAATTTTCCTATCACACTGTACTACCCACACTCCTTTCATCTTTACTTGGGAGATTCATTTTCCATTTTTTATCTGTTTGAGCCCTTTCTCCTGTCCATATCCTATTTAATGTGGAATGACAAAACCTGGGCACCACACATGGGCAAGGTGTCATTATCAGTGTGGCATTTGCTGTCCATATCAGGTTGGGTTTGCTAGGCAGCTTGCAGTCCAGGCATCTGGCAACTGCTCTTTGTGTAAGGTTAGATCCATGGCAGTTCTAAGCAGCTTTCTCAGGAGGCAGGTAGCATCAGAGGGCACATAAAAGTGGAAATGGTTGGCACAGAACTTGGTGACGGGGCTCCTTTTATTGTCAGCTAAGGACGTATTCATCATCTAGCTGGAGGGGAGGTATGTTCACATTCTCAATAGCTATAAGTTTAATGCCAAAATACAGGCACACTTCGCTGTCAGTCCTTTTAATGATAGGATAAAAAGCTTTCAGAGATGAGAAGGTAATGGTGGGGAGCAAGAGCCTGTGACAAAAATAGGGACTTCATAATTTGCCTCTCCTCCACACTCCTGAATTAGAATGTATGGGAAATTGACTCTGGGGTAAAGCTATTTCTGCTCGTCTCCCCTCTCATCCATTCAGAGCAGATGAAAATGCCAAAAAATAACAAACTCAGAAATCTTAATGTATGTAATGGAACAAAATATTAAAGAAATGAACAGGAATATCTAAAAATATTTTACTTGATACAAATCTGATATAACCAGGAAATTCAATAAGGTTGGAAATTAATCTACCTCTTATTCTGTAAGCAAATCTAGTTAGGCTGAGGATGTGGTATATAATGCAGAAAAGGATTTTTCCCTTTTTGGAAATACTGTTTTCCAAAATAGGTATTCAAATGTTTAAAGATGAAAATTGATACTAGAATTTTATGTACACATTTTTGTGTGTGTGTTAGGACTTCTAAAGCAAAAACCTTAATATAGTCCTTGAATTTTATATTTCATACAAAGGATATTAAATAAAGTATTGGAGAGTACTTTACGTAGATTTATTTTCTGTGGCATCATATTTAACCAAAATAATTTTGTGGTATGTGCAGTTTCTCTCTCTATTTTTACAAAATATAATTTTATATATTTTTTTGTCTTAAAGATGATTTTTAAATAATTTGACATTATGGACAGTTCTACACTTCACAAGTTCATTTATAAAATTTGAATATGCCTTTCAACTGAACAATTTGTTTGAAGGAGGAGCTTCATATCAGAAGAACAATTGTTCAAGAGGAACTCTTTTCTCAAATATTATCTCATACTATTGTAGTCTGAAGTTTAGAAGGCTTCGATAATGTCACTTCAATAGTGTGTGTGAAAATCATCTGTTCTACAAATCAAATATCTTGAGTAAAAATAGATGAAGAGCATTTACCATCATATTTATTTATATTCTTAAAACAAATATTTAATATATTTCATATAGTAGCTCTATCTGTTGGAAAGGTCTAGAAACAGTGACCGACTCAATAGTAATGAAGACCTCCTCCAGCCAGATTGTGGTCTCTAAATAACCATTTCCCACTAAACGAACCAGGGCTTGTTGGAGAAGTTGTTGATTTCAAGTCAAGGGCAAGATGAGCCTGGCTTGTCATATATGAAAGCTAGGAAGCTATTAAAGTCGATTGGAGTCATGTCAAAAAAAAAAAAAAAATCAGGAGCCAATTTGGAGAGGTTTTCACCCACTCAAAGATGAAATCATTGGATTATCAAATATATTTGATGCTCGAATTGAAACACATCAAAGATATTTAAGTTCTTAAGTTCATAATGACACTGAGGGGAAAAAACATTGGTGAAAAAAACACTCATTGGTCAACTTTGGAGGATGCTAGGGAATCAATTCATTATTTTGAAAACTGGTAAATAAAGGGAAAGAATCAAGCATTTATTCCGGTTTTCTCATATGAACTGTACCACAGGATAACAAAATATTTGAAGGGGAAAGTTTCATTTATAGAATTCCAACCAATAGTTGTTGAAAGAACAATAGAATTAGAATATCACCATTTTTCAATCTTGAATGAAATAATGGATTGATTACCCATTATTCAGTAACAGTGATTATCATGAGCTGCTAACATCACAAAAAGAGAGACCACTGGACATTGTGTGTCTCCTGATGGGAGTACACAGCACTAATCATGAACTAGTTCTGGCAAAAATTGAGCCTGGTCCAGTCAGCCCCTATAGCCAGCTACCAATTTATAGGAAATACAGATGACAGAGGAATATGTTAAACTACTCCACGGGGACGCAATCAGCAAAAGCCAGAAACTCCACAGGACAAACAACAAACCAGTTATTTTCAACAAGTAAATTACAAGGGAAACAGAAAAGGGGAAAAGATCTATAAAATAAATGAGATTTGAGATATATCAACCACTTTCAGTGCATGAATTTTATTTAAGGCTGATTCAAATAATTAAACCATTTTGAAAATGATGGGTAAAAGGAGAAATTTGAACACTAATAGGATATTTGATGACAGTAAGCAATTTTTGTTAATTTGGTTAGGTGTGATAATAGTGTTGTGGTTACATTTTTAAAAATAATTCTCTTAGAGTTATATGCATAAATATTTACAGATAAAGTTTGCTTCAAAATAATGCAGGTGGTTAGCAGAGAGAGGAGTTGTGGGTAGGGCTATAAATGGAATAAATTTGTCCATGAGTTAATGATTATTGAAGCTGGGAACTTGTCCATGAAGATTCACTATTTTACTTTCTCAACTCTCATAAACGTTTAACGTTTTCCATAATTGAATGTTTAACAAATATTTTGAAGGTTTTTTTCTTAAAAATTATTCTAATATAATACATTTTCTTACATATTGATATTAAAGTAAAAGAAAATAATTATGGCCAATTAAGATCTCAAACAAAAATGACTCAGTAATCTTAGTTCTTTTAATTGGTAAACAGTCAAAACAAAACTCTGTTTCCGAAGATGTATTTCCTCTTCCAAGACATCTGGCAGTCACTGGAAACTAGCAGTTAGAGACAATGTGTGCTTTCCCACTGTTTCAAAGGGAGACAAGCTTGGTTGCAATAGCAAGCTCTGCCGTGTGGAGCATGCTCTTTTACTCTTGGGTTGTGACTGAGGGGCTACTGGATAGTGAGGATAATAATCTAATAATGCATGTATGCTCTAATAAATGGACATTTATTTGACAATCTTCAGAAAAAAAATTTCAGAGGGAAATGTAAATATGCAAACTGAATCCAAAATTTCAAAATGTTATAAAGGAAAACTTTGTTACTTATTTATTCATATATCTAACCACAAGCTTTATTTGAGTACCTATTCTATAGATAAACAAGATAAAATCTCCATCCTCAAAGAATTCAAAATCTTAAAATAAAAAAATCAATGTATATAACTTTTATAAATATTATAATAGTGTCTATCTTTTTACTATTTTGCCTTAGCACCTAGCAATATCTGGCACATAAAAAAATCTAAATAAATATCTCATAGATGGATGGATGGACAAATGGTGCTATGGAGGGATGTGGTGGGAGATAAAATAGGAGAGATAGATGGAGGTCAGATCAAGAAGGGCCAGGCATACCATGCTAGGAAAATAATCTTTGTCTGGAAGACTAGGAGCGTTTTTTGTTTTGTTTTGATTTGGTTTTTAAAATAAACTTTATCTTTTTTTTTATTGTTTCTTATTACAGGGGTACAGATGTTTAGGTTACGTATGTTGCCCTTGCCCCCCCTTCCCGCCAAGTCCCAGTTTCAAGCGTGTCCATCTCTCGGATGGTGCGCATTGCACTCTTTGTGTATGCATATATCCGTCCCCTCTTCCCCCTCGCCCCTCCCCCTTCCCCCTCCCCCCGCCCGACATCCAATAGATGTTATTCTTGTATGTACACTTATGTGTTGTTCAGTTAATACCAATTTGATGGTGAGTACATGTGGTGCTTGTTTTTCCATTCTTGGGTTACTTCACTTAGTAGAATGCGTTCCAGCTCTATCCAGGAGTATACAAGAGGTGCTATATCACCATTGTTTCTTAAAGCTGAATAGTACTCCATGGTATACATATACCACATTTTATTAATCCATTCACGTATTGATGGACACTTGGGTTGTTTCCACATCTTTGCACTTGTGAATTGTGCTGCTATAAACATTCGGGTGCAGGTGTCTTTTTCATAGAGCGACTTTGGTTCTTTTGGGTAGATGCCCAGTAATGGGATTGCTGGATCAAATGGTAATTCTACTTGCATCTCTTTAAGGTATCTCCATATTTCTTTCCACAGAGGTTGAACTAGTTTGCAGTCCCACCAGCAGTGTATGAGTGTTCCTATCTCTCCGCATCCACGCCAACATTTATTGTTTTGGGACTTTTTGATAAAGGCCAGTCTCACTGGAGATAAGTGATATCTCATTGTGGTTTTGATTTGCATTTCCCTGATGATTAGCGATGTTGAGCATTTTTTCATATGTTTTTTGGCCATTATTCTGTCTTCTTTTGAAAAGTTTCTGTTCATGTCTTTTGCCCACTTTTTGATAGGGTTGTTTGATTTTTTCTTGCTGATTTTCCCGAGTTCTAAGTAGATTCTAGTTATCAGCCCTTTATCAGATTTGTACCATGCAGGAAAAGAATCCTTATTCAATAAATGGTGCTGGGAAAACTGGATAGCCACATGTAGAAGACTGAACCAGGATCCACACCTTTCACCTCTCACAAAAATCAACTCACGCTGGGTAACAGATTTAAACCTGAGGAGTGAAACTATTAGAATTCTAGAGGAAGATGTTGGAAACACTCTTCTAGACATTGGCCTAGGCAAAG
>RJWJ010035051.1:0-16893 GCA_004363605.1 Indri indri
TTTTCTCTCTTCTTGTATACTAAGTTCTTTCCCTTTGACTTCAGACATGCACACAAACTTTGTCTTTAAAGGGGAAGAAAGAAACCTCTCAACAGCTTTCCAGTGGTCCCTGCTGGCGACCATTTCTCTCTCTCTCTCTCTTCTTGCAAACATGCCCACATCCATTGCTTCTGAGGAATTGTTTCCCTATTTCCTGATCACTTGTGTCTCGTTGTTTTGGCTTCTTTCTTGTCCTGGATACCTCTGGCCATCCTGTCCTTCAGATTCTTCTCCCAGGACTCCCTGGACCACAGACCCGCCCTGGCACTTTACCCCAGGTTGCCTGCCTCTCATTGTTACTTTCTTCTGCTACTTCTATTCTTGCTCCTAACTGGTTGTGCTGTTTCCACAATCTTCACTCCTTGGTCTTCAGCTGTATTTTCTCTTCACCGCCCCCTCTCCCTACACACACACAAAGAGATTGTCCTCAGCTGTCACCACGACATTAACGGCACTGAAATCCATATCGCCAATTTTTGCCCTCCTTCTTGGGCTCTGATCTCATTTCTCCGGTGCTCTACTGGAGATTTCCACCTGCACATCTCGCATCATCTCTAACTGAACATGCCCAAAGCCAAAATCATCACGTCGGCCTCCTGTCTCCTTCATTGGCATCACCGTTCTTCCATCCCCTGCTGGAGTCTGTGTAGCAGGTGATTTGGATTCCTCTCTCTCCTTCATTTCCTTCATTCAAAAGGTAGCTAAGTCCTATTCTTGTTTTCTTCCCAGTATTCTGGTAATTATCCCTCCCCTGCATCGCAACTATGAGCACCTCATCCAGACCCTCATGCTTCCCTGACTAGAGTTTCTGCCCTGTGTCCTGCATATAGTTTTCCTAGACTAAGATAACCAGACATCACTTTATGGTGTTTTCTCATTAAATGTCTTTGCGATTCCCTGTTTCTGACAAAGTCAACCCCAAACTCTATCCACGGTGCTTTTGATACCTGGCCTTACCCTTCCTTAGCCATATTTTCATTGCAACTCCAAACGTCCCCTTATTGTAGCCAGACCAGTTTTCCTGCTTTCCCACCGCGATATAGAACTTCTTATCTTGTCTCTGCCTTCCTCCATGAAGCCTCCCCTGAGTAAACTAGTTTTCATTGGTCTCCCCTTCTTGAGCCTTTGTACCGAGGCAGTTTGACACATTTTTGCATTTAGTTGTGTGTTTTACACTAATTGTAAGACTTGTCTCATCATCTAGATTATAAAGGAACTTGAAGGCAGAGAGCTGACTGCAGTCTTCCGCAGTGTTGAGACTAGTCTGGAACATTAGGTGTTCCATGAATACAGACTGATAAAGAAATGTATCTCCTTTGAATTTTGATGGCAAAGTCTATTCTTTTATGGTGACTAATTTGCACCCTGAGATTACATACATGGGCGAAGGACACTTAAATATGTATTTTTCTAAAATAAAATACATTGGTTATCTTGGAACCACAGATATGCTAATTTCAGTAAGTGGCGGTAAGTTTCCCTATCCCTGACACCCATCCTTGCAGAATCCTTGTATGCAATGTCTGTGGACCTCAAAACTGCCATTTAGCATTTTCTTTATTTCCTAGTGGCACCCTCAGCCGCTGCAGTAGAATTGCCTACTTAGGCTCTTACCGAGGGTTCTTGAGATACATGAAATACAGTGGGTGAGCTCTTATTTAATCACATACCATTTATCATCTGGAATGAACTCATTGCTGAACATGCCAAACTAAAGGGCATTTTCTTTCAGGTTTCTGCACTAGTTGTCCAAAACTTTTCCAGACAGAGTTCACTGGAAAATAATGATTTAGAGACTTATACAGGGCTATTGGCAGCCAGATTCTAGGCTACATATCTTACTAACATTCTTCAAAATTCTTTAAATAGAGTCATTACCGTCTGTTATGTTGTACAAAATGGCACTGGTTCCAGGTTCTAATATGCAGCTCTCCAGCGTCGGGCAGTGAACATGCAGGCAGTTGACATTGTCATGAATAGGATCGTGGAAGAAGACAGCCAAGTTACAGGAAACTGTAAGGGAAACAGGCAAAGAACATCTGCAGATGGTTTTGTTTCCACCGGTGTGATGAGCTCTGAGTAACTTAGAATTCCTTTAGGAATACTGGATTCACAATATGTGGCAGGGCCATGTTCAAGCATTTTACAGAATGTTATGAACTACTGTAACTGCTTCTATGAATATGGAAAATGCCTTTTTAAAAGAAAGTATCTACTGATTTCCTCTAAGTAATCTTTCCTACTTTCCATTCCACACAGGATACCTGGAATCAATATTTTCTAGTCCCCGTATTTTATGTTCATGAAAACTTCAACTAGCTACCCAAACCTCTCGGGGCTTATAGATCAGGTTTGTAGGGGCAATGCCCTCTCAGAATGCTAAGGGACTGGGGATCACCGGAGAAAGAAATAGGAAAATAAAGGGATGAATGCTGTAGAAGAAGGGGGAGTAACAGGAAGGGCGAAGAGTAACTCCTGGGAGAGGCCCAGGAGCAGCAGGCCACGTGGGCGTCCCCCTCGCCCCCGACTGCAGGTGTGAAACCCCTCGGAGGAGAAGCCTAGACGGTGTCCTCTAAAGAGGCAGGGAGTAGGTAGGCAAGGATGTTAGCAGGTGGAATTCTAGGGGGTGGGGGCACACAGCTGTCTTGTGCTGTCTCCCCTTTTCTAAGCCAGTTTGCTATTTAAAACGTTCTCTTATTTACAGGAAACCTGAAGTCCCCTTTGTCAAGCGCAGATCTTCTGTCTGTCCTCCCTAAAGTGCAACACAGATTTTACTCCTGCTGCAGTGCAGTGGGACCACGTGATGTGAAATATCCATTGGCCAAAAGGTACTGACTTCTCTAATAAACTAAGATTACAGAGGGATGGCGCCCGACGCCCAGGCCTCAGCGCGCTAAAGCTCTGTGGAATTGCTGCCGGCAGATCCCTACTGCGTCGGTGTAAGGGAGTTACATCTCCACCGTTACTTTCCGACGTCCTCATGTTTCACACTCCTTACTTTTCCAGGAGAAGAATAGGGCAACGGTTAGTTGATAATACATTGCTAATAAATTATAGTTTCCAAATACATTCCCTGAGGACTATGCTGTAAAGTTTAAGGGAAAGGAATAATTTTTAAAAATTCAAATTTAAGATATTTAAATTTCTGATCAAGTAGTTGATTCCGTAGAGAACAATTTTGAAAGAAGTTTTACATTCCTTACATAAATTTCAGAGCGCCAGCTCTGAGCAGGATTGTAGCACTTTAAAGTTATGGCTTTCAATAAAAACTGGGCTGTGCCTTCCTGCTCCTTCTTGTTCTGAAGGAAGAAAGCCACACAACTTGGAAGTTACAGAGGCTCTAAAATCATGGGATTGTTCTGGATGATTACACGGGAGTGTCCCTGACAGTCCAGGCCCCAGCTGCCCTGGTGTGGAGAGTCGGGTAGATTAGTGCCACGGGGAGACTCAGAAACATACTGCCCCTCCCTCAGCTCCCCTCAGTGCAGGCGTTTGGGAGTTAGAAGCAATCAGAAAAAGATTCCCCTTTATTAAGTTAATTGTTCTCTTGGTGCCTGATAACTTTTGAGGCCTTGGCCTATGACAGCTTCTCACATTGTGGTCTCTTGACAGTCTGTTTACATTCTCCAAGGAGCTCCAATTTTCATCTTGGAAATTTCAAGTGCACAATTGGAAAAGAGGCGTGGGCAATTAATAAGTTTGTGTCAAACCATGGACAGAAAATGTGGCACAACCCAGGGAATTATTTTAAAGTGCCATGTTGCTTTTGTTGTTTCTTTTCAAGTAGCTTTAAAATCTTGGAAAAATGAAAAAGAAGTGAAAGAAGTCTTTAGGCAATTGTAACTTGAAATTCAACAACAGTGAAATGTTTTACTGATTGCAGGCCTCGATCATGTTGTCTGGGTGATGCCTACATCCGGATTCTACATGACAGACAAAACATCTATGAGGAAAATTTGGAAATATGATTTTTTTTCTTTTTGCTATTTGACATATATCGCCTTATTTCTTTCAAAACATAAATCACACTCTAAATTCCTGTTCAATACATTCCACATTTGGTTAACTCAAGCAAGCACATTTTAAAAATTTGATATGATACTAATATCACCAAAAGGTACTTTAAAAAGGAAATCATTATAAACATTTTTGAAATCATGTATGTTATATTTTGGGCTGTAAAAATATTGTTAGTTAACCCTGGAGGAAATATGTTCATTTAGCACTTTGGTGAAGAAAGGATTCTCTGTTTCCTGCAGGTTCTATAGCATTCTGGGTCATTAATAGACTTGTAAATAGAGCCTGCTTGGGCCCAGACTGCAAAGTCAGTTTGAATGGCCCTTCTCTCTCCTCCTCCATCCCTCCCCGCTTCCTCATATCAGGGCATTTTCTCTAGTCCTTTTCAACTATTCACTGGCCCCTGCCTAGGAATCGTTACTTAGGTCTTCAGCCTTGGAAGTTTCCTCTTATTTTTGCTCAAGCATATTGTTAATACTTACCATCCTTCCTAAGACAGCAGCTCCGACTGCACTTCTGGCCAGTGCTTTCAGAATAATACTTCAAGAACTGGGCTCCCAGCTTCTGAGACTCCCCTAGATTGATCAGAAGCCCCGGGAAGCGACGGATCCAGCAGTCTCTGTAAAAAATGGTGGGTGAGCAGAGAGAGTCTGATGTCCACCCCATGCTGAGGAGCAGAATCACATCAGCTGCCACCACTGCCGCATGCATTTCTCTGGGTGAAGGAAGAGTCAGAGATAAGTCTGATTTCCAGGTAGAAGCTAAACATCAGGGTTTAGGACAGGCTTTGGAACTTCCGGGCCGTTGCTAAGGGAGAACTTCCTTGGGTCTTTTCTGGAGGGACACCGTCTAGAAAAATGAGGCCATTCTTTGCATATTGATTTTTCTTTTCTTTCTTCCCAGTTGAGCCGGAGGTGAACATTTGACTTTTTGCCGTTCTTTCTGGACACTTTCCAGGCGATTTCAATACTTTGTCCCTTAGCCTCTCGAAGACGTGGATTCTCTCCTCTGCTTTTCTTCTTTCTCTGAAAGTGAATAGTCACAGACACCTTTTGCTAAATAAATATAAAGACAAGTGGAAATCCTACCCCAGAGTCTTTCTGAGGAAAACAATAGTTTAGTCACTTGACATCAGATAAAGGAAGGATCCATTTCACTACAAACAAGACATCTTTTTGTGAGGGCACTTGTGTATGGTTTTTAAAGAACTTGTGACTGCAGATTTTTAGAAAAATCATTTCTTTATTTCTTTGAATTTAAGTTCTGGCATTCAGGTTCTAAGAAAATCAGTTTGTACACTAGTTTAGGTGGTTTTTTTTCCTTACTAAAAAAAAAAGCCCTTGAAAGTAAATTAACTCTGAAAATAAAATAAAATTTTAAATTTTAATTTTGCAGTGATTGAGAAGACATTGAATATAGCTCCTAGTTACTTCTTGGGGCCAGGTATTTTTTGTAAAGGCCAGTCACAAGCTTTCTTCTTGAAAGAAGAGTAAAGATTCTACCAAAAGAATACGCTAATATTGTAGATGGAGTACAATACCCATTAAGGTACATACTGTTCAACCAAGGACAAGAAGTGTGATTTACAGTGAAAACTGTGAATAGGTTCAAGGTGGGGGATTGTCTAATCTGTTTTCTGATGTTCACATTTGCAAGCTATAAAGGAGACTTCTTCATGAAATAAATACATAAAGGCATAGTATCTCTGATTGAGACAGAAGTAGTTGCTAAGAAATATGCATTAGGGAAATGGTGCAATGGTTTTGAATTTCTAAATATTAATAAAATCACTTCAATTGCAATGCCAAAGCATTTGAAAAGGCAGTGAAAAATGTCCTCTTGCTTTTGTGAAGGTTGTGAGTTCCACCATGATGTCCAAGGTAACACATTAGTTCAAAGTATAGGACTGTTGCTTTTCCGTATCCATTTTTATATGAAGCATTACTGATAATCAGCTTTTGCCATGAAGTACTGTTCCTTTAAAAAAAAAAGATGAAACTTTTTCTAACCTGTGATCTGTGTTTCTTTTATACCTTTTTGTACAATGACTCATTCACCTCCTTGACACAAAAATGTTAACATTCTTTGAACTTTCATCTTTCTATCTGTTTCCTAATAATAGGCAACCTCATTATCACATATCTTTTGATTTTTAGAAAGATACAATATTAACAATTGATAATGAAGAGGAAAATATTTAAGACTGAATAACTTTAAAAATGAAACATTTCACTTTCTTCTGAGCAAAAATTATATCATGCACTAATTCCTAAACTTGCATAAGCCACATAAAATACAGCAAGAATGACAAATATTTCATTCTAATGAACTTCTTATAGAGAGCAAGTTTCAGTTGCTTACCTGCAAAGACTCAGACTATTCCATTTGTTCTGAAGGGAAGAGAAATTTTCTAATGGCAAAGCATGGGACAGATGAGTAACAAACAATTACTCTCTGTTTTTTGTGAGATTCTATAGCTATTTCTATTAGAAAATGCCCTTGAGACATAAACTGGAAGGTCTATTTTCTAATCTAATGATCTCTAAGTCTTTGAGTCACATTAAATGTAGTTTCTTTTGTATAATATGTAATTCCTTGAAGTTCTCATGTTCCCTGCAGGAATAATGGAACAATCCACAATTGTTTAACCCCTTTGCTGCCAAATAATATGCAAATGGAGGTCAAAGTTTCATTTTAAAGGATCGACAAGTTCCAATGTGAAAGCATCCTATAAATTTTAAAAATATATTTTTGTGGTGATTGCATAAACATTAAGTCTGGAAATGGGTAACTTCTTGGGGCTAAGTATTTTGGAAAGGAATGGTAGAAACTGGAATGAAGGGGCATAGAGAGAAACCCACAACAGTTTCAAACTTGTCCTTGTGAGATGAAATTGCAGAAATCAGGAAGCAACTGCAACTTTAAGTCAAAAGTTGGCATACAGCCTTTGTTACAAATCTTATCAAATACCTAGAACCATTACACTTTGCAATGTGGTAATATGTTATTAATATATTTATTTCCAAGAGGGTGCTTTTGAGAGGGGATCGAACATATGATTCATTCCTTAAAAACCACTTATCTCCTCTGACAGCCTGATTCTGTAGCTCCTGGGGGTGTGGGGGAGGGACCAGGATTCTTATTTTTACAAGTGTCCCAAGTGATTTCTTAATATTTTTGGAAAACACTGCTATAGATGACTGAAATAAATGGAAGTTTTGCCTATCGAGTATGTTCAACTTGAATTAAATAGAGGCATTTTTAAGACCTTGTACTACTTTTATCTCACTTAAATCACTTTACAAGCTTTGACGAATGGAAGGCATTTCAGTTTTGCCTGCTAAAAAACAAAAAGAAATAAAGTTGTTTTAGGAAAATTGGAGGAACTAAAAAACCACAGATAAATAATTTTTAAGTGGTAGTGAAGTAATGGCATAGGTTTACTAAATTCAAAAGACATTTGGAAAATAGACAATATTTCACCCTTATTTTAAAATTGCAAATTATATTATTTACTTAACATTTCCATTCCATTTGTGATAAAATTAATGGATATTACTTTTTAAAATGGGGCTTCAAAATTTTAATTATGTCATTCATTTTTATTTAAAATCTTTTTTGCTCTTATTATAATAAATTGGTATATGTTCACTTTAAGAATCCAAACCATAGAGAAAAGTACAAAAGAAATAAAAACTATTCAAGCTCTTACAATCTTACCATCTTGGTAAACATTTTTCTGGATATTGCTACTAAAAAATACACAAAGTGTCAAAAGACAAAATTATAACAAATTTAGTTTAAAGATCTTAATTGGCTTTTATTTGTGATTTTTAGAATTGAGCAACACTTCATCCTATAAAATCCAATAAGCCCAGCAGAGGAGATGGGCATTATTGACAGAAAACAGCCAAGGAAAGCAGAAATGGAAAACAAAAAGCAGATTGGTCATTTAAAGTAACTTTTTGGGTAAAAGTTAAAGCAGAGAGCCCTTCCTTATCATCCTGGCTAAAACTGGCCCGTTTGGGGATCTGGCTATTATATCTCTTCTGATTAGATCTTAGTTTAGGCCAGTGGTAAGGAACTTTAGCATGATTAACCTCATTTTGGTTTGGTCTGTTGGGTCTAGTGCAGGAGTCAGTTCAAACCAATGACCTCCTATAAATTTTATTTAAAAGTATATAGTTTTACCGAAGTGGAATCATACTGTTCCAGAATCTATTTTTTTTTTTTTAAAACAACTTAATATAAAATTTTTCAGCGCCTCTAAAGAAAGATCTACATTAAAAATTATAACGGCTCTATGGTATTTCATTCTACGATACCAAAATGTACTCCGCAACTCAGCTTCCTCAGCTGTAAAAAAATTTTTTTTGAGACCGGGTCTGGTTCTTTTTCCCAGGCTGTTCTCAAACTCCTGGTCTCAAGTGATCTTCCCACCTCAGCCTCCCAAAGTGCTGGCATTATGGGTGTTAGCCACCACACCCTGTCATGCTGTGAAGTATTATAAAAATAGTATTGTAATCTTTGTAAAGCATGCACAACAGTGCCTGACACATAATAAACTTAATAAATATTAGTTATTATACATTATATTGTTTTTCATTTTTTTATTATTAAAAGCAATACTGTGATAAACATCTTGTGCTAAGATTTTTTTCACTTGCCAGGTCAGAAGGTATATTTTCCAAAAATTCTTTAAAAACTTGCCTGTTTGACTATGACTTTAGTCTTTTTTAAAACAGATGGTGATATAAAGTGCTTGATCATAGTACCATAAAAGCCAATCTTTAGTATTCAATGATCAATGACAGATCTATAAAATCATATCTCCAGTTATATAAAACAATGTTTTCATGAAGTCTGGAAATAATATAGTAGGTCTTTTGTAAATAAAGTAGTTTACATTGCTTTGATTTTGCATTTCTAGTTTAACAGAAAACTTACTGTGTAATTTATTAAAATGATTTGATCGTTTAAGATGCTCCCAATCCTAAGTGATGTTATTGTCCTGTTGGGAGCCAGAAAGCTTGCAGGATCAGTACCCAGTATTGTTGGATTAACACCCCAGACTCCTTGTCTGATCTGATCTTGGGCTGATAATATTACTGCACTTGAATTGCCTTTCTAACACACATCATTCTTTCAGCATCATTTTTTGGCCTGTTTTAAAAAGGCAAGAAAATACCAGTCTGAGGCATATCTATGGCAGTAGCGAAACAAAAGCAGCCATTAGCAAGGAGTCTAGAGACAGAGAGAGACTAAGAGCCTGTTCTTCATGGCTGACCCACTGAATCTGGCATTTGTCACTGATTGAGGCACAAACAAATCCCAGGTCCAAGCCTTTTTGACACCAGGGCACCTCCCAGCAAAAGTCCCCCAGCCTAATGCCTAATACTGGATGTTATACTTTGCCTTCCCCAAGAGACTGCTAAATCCACGATCATTTCCCCTTCCTGCCAAAGCTTATAATGTCTCACTGCATGGTCATTGAGAATGGAAGTGTGAGAGAGGTCCATGTGAAAATAGAGTTTTATCAGCAATAATTTAAAGGCCAGGTGGAACAAAGTGAATAGCTGGACATTTTTCACAGAATTCAAGAAAATAATTGAATTAGACCAGTCATAGATCCATTTTTGTTTCCCTCATTTTTTTCAAGGAGGCTGGAATCTACTAGAATTTTTTCTCTTTTAAATTTTAGTTCCTTATCCCTGGTGTATTATAAAGAAAATAATGGATGACAACACTTTACTGTAAAGCCACTTGATTACATAGTAAGAAGCACAGATGGGGCCGGGTGCAGCTTTGGGAGGCCGAGGCAGGAGAATTGCTTGAGCCCAGGAGTTCGAGACCAGCCTAAGCAACATAATGAGATCCTATCTCTACAAAAAAATAATAATAAAAAAATTAGCTGGATGTGATGGCATACACCTGTAGTCTTAGCTACTCCAGAGGCTGAAATGGGATGAGTACAGGAGTTCGAGGCTGCAGTGAGCTATGATCGCACCACTGCACTCTAGCCTGGACGACAGACAAGAGACTCTGTCTCAAAAAAAAAAAAAAAAGCACGAATGTAACCAGTGTGGTGTTGCTGAAAAGATTTATGTTTTATCTATATGATTTTCTTTTCTTTTCTGGTTGTTAACCCTTCCTCCTTCCTGATGTAAAATGTTAATCAGCATAGGGGAAATGTACTTATGAAGAAAATATTATTTAACAACTTATCATTCAAGAAGAAAGCTGAAGCTTATAATTAAAAAAAAAAAAAATCCAAACACATCTCCAAGGACTATTATAGATGGTTCTCAAATCTTCGGTCCGGGGAAGATCTTTTCAAGATTTTTTTGTAAAATAAGACTGAACACACCCTCTGCTTCCTCCCAAGTCTTTGTCTCTCCTCCTACCCAAAGGTAGTCTGGCAATATTTTTCTCTTCTCTCTTCTGGGATTAGTCCGTGAGCAGCACAGGTCCTTCCTATTATTGTTTGGGGTGAGCCTTCTAACTGCAATGTTTAGTGAGAGAAGACGGGGAAGAAGTGGTGTCTCCTGGTAGTCCTGGCGATGGGGCAAGCAGGTAGAGTAAGAGGTGGCAAGAAAAGCCACCTCCGTAGGCAAATAGAGCAAAGCAGCCACACCTTCTGCCCAAGATAGCATTCCGTAATGGCTAGTCCAATCCAATTGAAATAGGAAAAGCAATGGCCATTACAAAATGTAATTTTAAAACAGAAAGGCATGTGATCTAACTTTATTTAGTTGAGCTGTACTTCCGTCTTTCTTTTAACAACAGAGAGAGGATAGCGACCCGTAGCAGCAATGCAAGCTTCCCTGCTTCCCAGCCCTGTCGATCTGTGCCCTGTGCACCCAGGCGCTGAGCCCTGCAGAACCTGCTGCCATCTGCCTGGACCTTCTGTAAGATGGCTCCTACACAACGACCATACCGAAGAATCAGCTCTAGGTGCCACCAAAATGACCAGAGACGGCCTGCGTGCCTCAGCCCACTGAGACACGATGTCAGACTGGGCCAGGAGGGCGACCCCAGATTTGATGTCTTTTTGATTCTCTGGACCCGAGCCTCCCTTCGTCCCTTTCCCCCAACGCCTTTTTTTTTTTTTTTTTTTCCTTTCGCCCTTGTAAAGCATCGTGGAAGAGAGGACAGGCTGGCTTCATGCTCCCTCCTGTACCCCGCGAGCATCACTGCAGCCCCTGGCAGGCTGCAGGGCCGGTGCGCCCCCGGCGTGCGGAGAGGCTGCGGGCACGCGCGCCCTCCTGCTTCCCGCCGCCCGCGCGCCCGCAGCCCCGGCGCCGAGGCCTGCAGCCTCCCAGGCCTCCCCGAGAGCCGGATCCAGCAGGCAGGTCTAGCCGGCGGCTGGGGTCCCGCGGGCGGAAGTGCGAAGGGCGGCGGGGGAGGAGGCTGCGGGCTGGGGGTTGGGATTCCCTCCGCGCCTGACGCCGCCCGGGAGAGCCCGAGCGAGGACGCCCGGCGCGCCAGCGGCCCTTTTTTGGCGCTGAGGGAGACCAGAAGGGCAGGGCCGCCGCTGCGGCGGAGCGAGGCTGAGCCGCCGCCACCGCCGGCACCAGGAGGAGGGGCCGCCAGACCGGCCGGGCGGGAGCGGGAGCGGGCGGCCCTTCTCCTCCCCGCTCCTCCCGGGCCGCCATCCCTCTGCGCGCACAGCCGGCGGGAAGCCCCGCGGCCCGGCCCCCCAGCCATGTCGGCCGAGGAGATGGTGCAGATCCGCCTGGAGGACCGCTGCTACCCGGTGAGCAAGAGAAAGCTCATCGAGCAGAGCGACTACTTCCGCGCCCTCTACCGCTCCGGCATGCGCGAGGCCCTGAGCCAGGAGGCCGGCGGCCCGGAGGTGCAGCAGCTGCGCGGCCTCAGCGCGCCGGGCCTGCGGCTGGTGCTGGACTTCATCAACGCCGGTGGGGCCCGCGAAGGCTGGCTCCTGGGCCCGCGGGGGGAGAAGGGCGGGGGGCTGGAGGAGGAGGAGGACATGGACGAGGTGAGCCTGCTGTCCGAGCTCGTGGAAGCGGCCTCCTTCCTGCAGGTCACGTCCCTGTTGCAGCTGCTGCTGTCCCAAGTGCGGCTCAACAACTGCCTGGAGATGTACCGCCTGGCGCAGGTGTACGGGCTGCCCGACCTGCAGGAGGCCTGCCTGCGCTTCATGGTGGTGCACTTCCATGAGGTGCTGTGCAAGCCCCATTTCCACCTCCTGGGGTCTCCTCCCCAAGCCCCCGGGGACGTCAGCCTGAAGCAGAGACTGCGGGAGGGCCGGATGACTGGGACTCCTGTCCTTGTGGCTCTGGGGGACTTCCTGGGAGGACCCCTGGCCCCGCACCCCTACCAGGGGGAGCCCCCATCCATGCTCAGGTACGAGGAGATGACTGAGCGTTGGTTCCCGCTGGCCAACAACCTTCCTCCCGACCTGGTGAATGTCAGGGGTTATGGGTCCGCCATCCTGGACAACTACCTCTTCATAGTGGGCGGGTACAGGATCACTAGCCAGGAGATCTCTGCCGCGCATTCCTACAACCCCAGCACCAATGAGTGGCTCCAGGTGGCCTCCATGAACCAGAAGAGGTAAGCACCCCTGCAGAGTGCTGCTGCTTTCTCTTTCGTTCACTTGTTCATTAATTCACTCCCCCAGTGTTTACTGAGCGGTCAGGGAGATTGTGCTTAGGTGGGAATGACATTTTCAGGAGTTTGCTGGCTTTGACCCTGGCAAAGTTCCCGGTGAACTTAGAACTTACAAGGAGGAGGCCCCAGTGAGGTCAGCTAGCTGAGTGGTTTTCTTGCAGGTATGGTGCCTTTAGCAAAACTGCTTTCGTTGCCTCCATTATCCTAGTGGAAAAAAGATGTTGTGGTTTCCAAGAAGGATACCTTAAAACTCCTTAATTTTTTTTTATGTTCGCTTTTTTCAATTTTTAGGATCTGATCCTGATGATGATGGCACATTGGACATGTGTGACACTGACTTTGGGGGGTGTTTTTGTTGTCAGTGACTTTGAAGCCTTCCACACTTGGGCACAAGTCAATGATCAGGAGATAATCATTAGAAAGTGATTCACATTTGCCACGTAGGATTGCCTTTCTTATTTTTGTCTTCTCCTTTGCTTCTCACTTCTTTCCCACACAGGCATCATCATTGACCCAAAGCTTGAGCCTGGCAGTGGTCAACAGCAGAAATGGAGTATTTCCGCCCACCCCAACCTTCTCCCTTCCTATTCTGCAAATCTCTCCAGCCATGAACATGAGTAACTTGAAGGAAGAAAAAGAAAAGGAGAAGCTTGGGGGGGTGGGGAAGTAAGGAAAGGAGTCAGGAAAGGAATATGAAAACATGAGCAAAGAACAAATACAAGAAAAGTTGGTAGGAAATAAAGATGGTAGGGCCCAGGAGGACTGGGAGCCATTCAGAAATGTGTAGAAGAATCAGTGTACCACCCCTCCCAAAAAAGGACTGGATACCCTTTCTTCCCATCTACCTGCTTCCATCTCAAGCCCCACCATGGTCCCTGCCCTGATGTTGGAGCAAGGAGTTGGGGGACTCACAGCTAGGCAGAGTCTCAGCAGTAATGGGGAATCCTTTACATACAGTTACTTGAGGGTCCCCCTAGGTCAGGGATTATTTGGGGAATGTTGGCTTCATTTCTACTATAATATAAAATTCATTTTGGAAGGTATGCTTCTTTTTCTGATAAAAATAATGCATAGTTATAGAAAACTGGAAAAGAATGAAGAAGCAGAAAGACTTTCACTCTTACTCCCTCCTCCTAGAGGCAATAATTAGAGGTTGGTATACTATCTTCCAGCCCCTTCTTAATGCATTAATTACATCATTGAGATGATACTGTATTTAAAGTTTGGTATCAGAAGTGTTATTATCAAACACATTCTAAGAGCTTTAATTGAAACAACAAAGAAACATTCAGTAGTTATGGGTGGTGCTCACATTAAGTAAGGATGGTGGTCCTGGGTTCTCTGTTTCCTTTTCAACATGTGTCTCCAGTGACATCAGTTGGTACTCAACCATGCCACCCTTAGCTCCACAACTCGAAACTCCTTACAGAGTTCTTTTTTTTCTTTAGATATCTTTGGTCATCTTTGTCTTTTTTTTTTTTCCTAAGAATGCCCTTTCTGTCCTCTTCAAAAAAAAAAGCTTTCAAGTAATGCATGAATACATGCTTCTTAGAAAAACTGCAAATGACACAAAAAACTACAGAATAAAAAGCATAAGTGTATCTATAGATGTATGTTATATTTATGTATTATAAATGTGCTAACGTTTATATTTATAAATTATATAAATACAGTTGACCCTGAAACAATGTGAGGGTTAGGGACACTCACCCCTACACCATCAAAAATCTGCATAAAACTTTTGACTCCCCCAAAATTTAAATATTAATAACCTGTTGACTGGGAAGCCTTACTGATAACTTAAATAATTGATTAACACATATTTTGTGTATGTATTATATATACTGTATTCTTACAATAAAATAAGCTAGAGAAAAGAAAATGTTATTAAAATAAGGAAGAGAAAATATATTTACTCTTAAGTGGAAGCGGGTCATCCTAAAGGCCTTCATCCCGGTCGCCTTCATGTTGAGTAGGCTGAGGAGGAGAAAGAAGAGGAGGGGTTGGTCTTGTTGTCTCTGGGGTGGCAGAGGTGGAAGAAAATCTGTGTCAAAGTGGATCCCTGCAGTTCAAACCCATGTTATTCAGGGGTTAACTGTGTAAGTATGTTGATAGTGCTTAACAATGGGGTAAAAATATATATGTATATTCATGTGCATTTGGAGGTGTGTATCACCTTATACATACTTATTTTTACTCTAAGATTGACTAGATTATGTTAATTATTATGGCACTTGCTATTTCCACTTAATAGCATATTGTATCTGAGAGTTTTTCCTGTGTCAACAAATGTAGATCTGTCTTACTCTAGTTAATGGCTGTGTAGCACTCCAGCCTATGGATGTACTATAATTAGCATTTCCCTTATACATGAATGTTTAGGTCGCTTCTGTTCACCATTATAAACAATGCTATATTGAACATCCTGGTGTGTATGTATCTTAGTAAGTAGGCATAGGTGAGTTAGTTCCATTCCTGGGTAGGTGGGGCAAAGTGTATGCATGATTAAATTTTGGTAGCTCCTGCCAAATCACCCATCAAAACATTGTTCTAATTTCCTCTCCCATCAACGGTGTCTGAGCTTGCTAGTGCCATACATGCTTGCCAAGATAAGATATTATCATCTTTTTCTCAAATGTAATGGGCAAAAAAACACTGGTGTGATTTTCCCTGATTAGAAGAAAGACTATTCTTTTCATGTTTATTGGCCATTTGAATTTCTTTTGTTAATGGTCTTCTCCAGTTTTCTAAGCACTGGCATATCTTTTTCACATTCATCTTCAAAGTTCTAAATATGATATTTGTCAGGTATTAACCTCTTATCTGTTATATAATTTGCATATGTTTTCCTATGCCTCTGTTTTTCTGTAGAGTTCAAAAATGGAGTCTCAAAGTGGCCCGGCAGGTGAAGCTTGTCAGAGAGTAGAGGGGTGGGTGGAGTTGCGATGAACCCGAGCACTACTGCTGCACCGAGAGAGGGTGCCACCTGTCAGCCACAGTGCTTATTTCCAAGTGGAAGTGAGGAAATGGTGTTGCCATACATCCAAGTATCATAATTTTTAAATGTTGGCAGCTTACTACATTTAAAAAACAAATAATCATCAACAACAAAAACCTTGTAGACCAGGGGTCCCCAACCTTTTTGTCACCAGGGACTGTTTTCATGGAAGACAAATTTTCCATGGACCGGGGACTTGCGGGATGGTTTTGGGATGATTCAAGCACATTATATTTATTGTGCACTTTATTTCTATTATTACTACATTGCAATATATAATGAAATGATTATACAACTCACCATAGGTTGGGGACCCCCGTTGTAGACCAAAGAAAATGCTGCCCACCCCTGGCCTCACGAGCACCAGTTTTGGAGTTCAGGTTTATAGTATATTCTTGTATGAAGAAGTTTTAATTTTTTTGTAGTCAGATTTGTCATGTGTATTCTTTGAATTTTGTCTCTTGCACAGGAAAGGCTTCTACAGGCCAAGAATATAAAAATACTCATCTGTGCCAAGTTCTATCATGTTTATAATTTTGTCTTTTTACGTTTAGATCTGGATCTGTATGGGATTTATTTTCATGTATTGTGTAAAGTTATAACATTTTTCCTGAATGTTCCAACAGCTGCCAATCCTCACTGCGATTTGCAAAATCAATTGTCCTATGTTAATTTTCCTGTTTACAAATTGGCAGATTGATCATTCCTGCATTAATAACACATTTTTAAATTATTGTAGTAGTTTGGTAATATATTTAATTGTCTGATAGAACCGAGACCCTTTTGTTCTATTTCATTTTGTTTTAATTCTCTTGGCTATTTTTTTGCACATTTTTTTGTTCAGATAAACTTTAGAATCAGCTTGTTGCTGAGCATGGTGGCTTATGCCTGTGTAATCCTAGCACTCTTGGGAGGCCGAGGCAGGAGGATTGCTTGAGGTCAGGAGTTTAAGACCAGCCTGAGCAATAAAGCAAGGCTGGAGTTGGGAAAAAATAATAAATTATGATTAGGGTTAGGGTTAGCCTACAAAAAATAGAAAAATTAGCCAGGCTTCATGGCACATTCCTGCAGTCCCAGCTACTCTGGAGGCTGAGGCAGGAGAATCTCTTGAGCCTAGAAGTTTGAGGTTGTAGTGAACTGCGATGACGCCAGTGCACTCTAGTCCAGGTGACAGAGCGAGACTCTGTATCAAAAAAAAAAAAAAA
>RJWJ010035052.1:0-16885 GCA_004363605.1 Indri indri
AGCTGAGAATTTTCCAGATCACTGATTAGATATCAATCCTCACATTTAAGAAGCCGAGTGAATCCTGAGTGGGAAAATTAAAAAGGAACCCATTTCTACACATGCCATAGTGACATTCAGAACAACAAAGACACAAAGAAGGTACTAAAATCAGCTAGAAGAAAAAGATAGATTATTACAAAGAAACAATAATCAGATTATTAGCTGAATTCTCAAAATACAACAACGGAAGTTGGAAGATAGTGGAATAATGTCAAAAAATTATATACCATGTGAAAAAAGTAATAAAAAGTCTTACACGTGAGGTTTTAAAAAGTTTGACCTAAACTATCAGACAATATTAATATATAATTTGAGGAGGGGGGTGATCAGAGTTAAATATAAAGTCCTTGAATTGCTCAGGACAGAAATGAATCTGATTCAGTTTAGGTGTTGTTATGGTAAATATTTGTGCTAAAATTACTATATAATATGCACTAGAAAACAGAAACGGAACATAAAGCCTTTGAATAAGTGGAGGAGGGAAATGTAATGTGGAATTAGAGACGAGGCCAAAGTCAATACCAAAAGCAGCTAGATAGGGTAACTAAGTATATAAAAGTGGAATAAGCAGAGAAAACAAATTAAGATGGTAAAGTGAATCCAAATATATTAATAGTAACACTGTAAATAGGCATAACTTCCACATTAAAAATTATAGGTTAGAAAAAAAATAGAGCAACGTTATGCTGTTACCAATAGTTTCACAAATGAAATAAAAATACTCAGAACTGTTGACAGTGAAAGGACACGAAAAAGATAAAACAGGCAAATACTAACCAAAAGAAAACTAGTATATTAACAGCTCTGTTAAACACAGACTTAACAATAAGAGGCATTACTAGAAACTAAGAGGATTGTCTCATGATGGCAAATACTCGAATTAAACTAAAAGCACCTAATAACATGTTGCTTCAAAATACACACAGCTGTATTAAAAGAAGCACCTCTCTTTATTTCTCCCACAGTAAGTGACGAATCAAACTACACAAATCAGGAAGGAAAACAGAAGATGTGAATAATACAACTAACTAGCTTCAGCTAATGGACAGGTATTAATCACTGCAACCAACACATTTGTGAAGAATGACTGTGGACCAGGCCATAAAACAGGTGTCAACAAATATCAAAATAAATAAATAAAAACAAATTTCCAAGAACTGAAATCATGTGGATCACATTCTCTGATCATTTGTGCATTAAAATAGAAAAAAAATTGTTAAAAAGTTCTAAAAAATTATCAGTCATAAATCAAATAAGAAATCATAATGAAAATCTTAAAAACTGACCTGTGAACAATAACAAAAACACTACCTATCAAAAGTTGTGAAGTGCAAATATTGCTAAAGCAATACTTAGATAAAAATGTATAGTCCTAAATGCATATAAAGGAAGAAGGCTATACGTTAATGGTTAATCATGTAAATTTAAGAGATTAGAAAAAACAAACCCAAAGAAGTAGAAGGAAAGAAATAGTAAAGACGAGAACAGAGATTAATAAATAGAAAAGAATGACAGAATAGAGAAGAGAAAGCCAAAAGGTGGTTCTTTGGAAAGTCTGAAAAGAACCTGTAACAACTCTGGAGACAGGTAGAGAGGCAAGGCACTAAGTCAGGGTTGGGGGGCGGTGGTAGAAGTGCTGGCTGCCTTTCGGGCTTCCCTATCCTACTGCTACTGGATGGGACTTGGGGGCTGCTCTCCAACACGAGCCCTCGCCCTCAAGACGTGGTCTTGACTAAGCACGCAGAGCTCATCTATTTCTATGCCTCCTCCCTTGTACCCCCATGTATCTCGCTTCTTCTGGCCACCTTTCCACCTTCTTAGAAGCAATTTTAACCATCTCCGGGTTTGCCAAAAGTGGTGTTGGTCTTTTGTTTCTCATTTTCTTTGCTGCTTTTGGACCTGTTACAGAAGACAAAGGGGAAATGTCCTCCATGTTCATCACCACCCACCTGCAGCAGCAGGCTGAGGGAGAGGAACCCAAGCGGAAGGTGGGTGGTGGCAGTGCCCATGGGAAGCGCAAGCACCAGCTGTACCTGGAACCTGTGGCAGGAAGGATTCAGACCAGGGAGCACAAAGGAGCGCCACAGCATTCAGGGGCCAGACTGCAAGATCTGCAGTCCTGGGAGAGCCACCTGACATCCACTAGCTGAAAAATCGATCTGTGGATTTCTAAAAGGCTTTGAACAAGGATGCAATTAAGACAGCATTTCTGATTTTTCTTCTAATTAGTTGTGAAAGAAAGAGATTAACCTCGAATATTCTGCTTACATGTCATTCTAGTAAATCAAAATCCCTAATGATTAATAAATTCTTTCTTAAAAGAAGCAAAACAACAAAACCACGTTTATGTAACGCAAACATAAAAGCAGCACCTGCCATATTTTCTGAGTCTGGAGCTACATACAGTGAAATGATGCCGGAGACCTAGGTTTTCAAGAGGAAGTCAGGAAGAGGTTTGGGCTGGAAGCGCAGCTTACACAGATGGGGCCATCTTCAGAAAAAACACGACGTAAACAGTCCTGAGTTATTTTTCTTTTGCCCAGTGATTCCAATAGAACCTTCATCTAGGTTTCCAAGCCTAAAACATGAACCTGCCTAAAAAATAACCCCACACACTTTGAGACAGTCACATTTCACACCAACAAGAGGGAACCTTATAGCAGGACACCATTATCTGTGCTACCGGGATTCAGTGTCAGAAGATTATTGGCAGACTTTGGCAAATGGCCACTTTAGATCCCGAGGCCACAGGCACCTCTGTGTTCCAGGCATCCGCTCTTCCCCTGAGCACACACATCTTGTATCCTCTTCCCCAGTGTCCGCTCAGTGAGATTAAATTGTCAGCCCACGGCATGGATTTGTGCATCCCAGCCGCCGATCACACATCTGTCTCGGCCGTGGTATTACACTGTAAATCACAGCCACAAAATGACATTCCATAGAGTGTTTTTCTTGCCCCAGCTGATGACACATAAACACATACAGAAAATTTAACTCATAATTACCTAGGGAAGGTAATGGTTGAATAAAAACACCAAAAACAATTTTCTAAAAGCTTTTAGGCACGCAGTTTCATAAAGCTCTTTTTACTCTCCTTACAGAAATGCAGAATTCCTTCTCAGGGTAAGTGTGAGGGGGGTGAGGTTTCTCTTACTAAAGCATCCAGCCTTTGCCTCAACCAAGGCCCGCTGTCAGCCTTTTCCTTGCTAACCCGCCGGTGCTGTCATGCTGTTCTGGTCTTCCTGTCACTAGCAATTGATCACATAAACTCATTTGCATTAGGGTGTTAATGGCACAGTGTTACTTTGGAGTTACCCCAACCAAGGTCTTCTAAATTTTAAAAGAAGACAAGATGAAAAGGAGCAATTATCTAATGGTGGAATCCACACCACTGGAACCTTGGAACGGGTGAGGCAGGGGCCAAGCTGGACAGCGGTGATTTCCTGGTTCTCCTTAACAGGTGCTTAACTTCCTCTCACAGTCTGCCCTGATTCAAGGCAGTGCTAAATAGCTGACTACTTAAACTCTTACCAGTTCTCCTAAGCTAGGCAAATATTTGTATGATGTTTATGATTTATATTTATATACATCATTTATATGATGCAAGATTCAAAATGAAAAGGCCTAAAACCTCTGAGCTTTCTAAATTAACTTTAGGATATTTATATATACAAATACATACATATATACTTTTTCTTTTAACATCTTTGTTCTTCCTCCTGGAGTGTTATTTCCTTAATAAGATAGATATTATCTATCTACATTGCTACAGGAGTTTAAATAAGTATAGCCACTTTGGGGGAGCAACTTGGCACCAGATGGTCAAATTCAAAGTTTATATAAAACACTACAATTCCATTTCTAGGCATATATCCTCAAGAATTTCTTGTGCATGTACATAAATAAATTTCAAGATGTTTCCTGAACACATCTAAGTAATAGCCAAAAATATATACAGAAACAACCTAAAGTCCATCAGAGAGGAACAGATTAATAAACATGATGATTTTATATGGCAGAATAGTATTTAGCAGTTAAAAATATGAACATGATCTGAGCTAAACAACCTGATAGTTCTTTCAAAAACACTAAGTGATAAATGCAAGTCACAGAATACACAGGGTATAAGACAGACAACTCCTGTGGACAATTCCATAGTGAAGTTGGCTCCGAAAAGCCAATAAACACAGACATTTTCTGCCTCACCAGTAAAGAAAGTAAAGTAAAAAGCAAGATTCTGGGATCATTCCTTTTGCCTAAGAAACTGACAGTGCTAATAGATAACCATATTTATCCAGGGCAAGGCATGAGGATCTGGCACATTCAAACACCATTCACGGCAAAATAAATTTATAAAGTTTCCTGGAGGGTTATTTGAAAATATATATTAAAAGCTCAAAGAAATGTAAACAAATTTTGACAATGTAATTCATCCCGAGAAAAATAAAGGATATATACAAAGACAAAGTTACAATAAAAAGTCTAAAGTACCTAATGTCGAACAATGGTTTTGTTGAATAAATTATGGTACATAGATTAAACAGATAATGAGGAGGATGAAAATAATGACACAGAAGAATAATTATTGGCATTAAAGTTGTTCATATGTTGTTGAATTTAAAGAAGCATAACCTTAGTTTTGTTTAAAAATTATATTCATATGTTTCTTATTATGCAAGGATACTTATTGTCAGAAAAAAGTCACTTAAAGTGAGTCCACTTAAAATTTTACAGTAAATAATGGGAAACACAAAGGTCTGACTGGCATTATAGTTTAGGAAAATGAAAAAAGAAAATACATTTTATTTGATATTTTATCAAATTTTAATATAATTACAACTTCACACTAGTTCTTAGAACTGCACCGTCCAATGCAGTAGCCCTAGCCACATGTGGCTACTGAACACTCAGAATGTGGCTAGTCCAATTGAAAAGTGTGGTGGTTATAAATATACATGCTAGATTCCAAAAACTTCATACAGAAAAAGAATATCAAATATTTCTTTAATAATTCCATATTATATCTTAAAATGTAACTAAAAGTATATTTGATATATTGTATTAAATTATATTACTAATTTTAATTATATTAAAATTAGTTTCACCTTTCTCTTTACTTTTTTTAATGTACCCTCTAGAAGATTTTAAACTATTTTTGTTCCTAGTATTATATTTCTATTGGAAAGTACTATCTTAGAACAAATCAAGTTTTCATATTTGGAGCATAATTTTCCAAGCAAACATAAAGAAAAGCACAAAACATCATTCAATAAGCATTTGACATTTTTGACAAGCTCAGGAAGAGCATCATTGTTGCGCAAAATTATTTGAGGATGGGCATCAGAAGATCTTCCTATTTTGTCATGCAACTCATATTCTTCTGAAGCATGTCCTCTCTCTGTTACTCTTTCTCTTTTTCAATCCGTATCAAGTTTTAGGCTGCCAGCATCTCATTTGTTCAATGAGTAAGTGTTTGCTGCAGATTGTCAAGTCAGTGTTACCAATGTCGTCAAGGCCTCCACCTTTTGCAAGGTTTGCAATTCTACTCTACAATGGATTTGCACTATCCTGTCCAATAAAAGTCTATATAATCAGGGAGCAATTGACCCATAAAGAAAATAATGCTTAGGTAGGTAGACACTCGTTAGTGTTATGTTAAGACATCAGAATGGGGACTAAGATATAAGTAGACAGTTCATTAGCGAATGTCTTTATGTGATGATACCTCTTATTCTTATGAAGGCTCACAACTAGTGGGTTGGAAAAATGAAAATTTAAAAGGTCTATATTTATGTACACAATATCAAATGACCTCTGGGGAAAAATAATACAAAATTTCAAGTGACTGAGTGGTGGAAATAGGTGATTTTTATTTTCTTCTGTTTGCCTGTATTTCTACAATTATTAATAGTATGTTTTATATTAACACATTTAATTAGGTTAGATTTAACTTGAAATGCCAGGTCAAATCCCACATCCTCCATGAACTACCCCATTTGGACAAGTCCTACCTCCAGTGAAGTCTCCTCTTGAGAACTCCAAATCGATGCTGCTTGATAATTTATTACTAACTGCATTGTATAATTATGATAATAAGTCACATTTATGTGCCAGGTACTGTTCAGAGTGCTTCATATTTACTAGCCTTTTAAGGCCTCAACCAGTCTGATCTTTGCTCAAATCACTGATCCTCAAGTAGGAGGAGAAAAAAATACCTCTTTGAAAGGGGAGTTCGCTCTCAGGGTGGGGTACCAGTATAATTTGAAAAAGCAAATTTGATATTAAAATATAATTTTATACTTGGAAATATATATAATGTTCTCATAATACAAACTTTGGAAGGAAAACTCAAAATGGATTGATATAGTTAATGATAACTAAACTTAAATAGATCAAAGACGTAGAAAAGGAATTTTATAAAATTTAACACAAGCATGATTTTGAAAACAAAGAACACTATGAGAATACAGAAGCATAAAATCTCTTAACATTAAAGGATATCTACCCCAAACTTAAAGCAATCATCACGCTCTTAGTGAATACTTGAAAGCATCATCAAAGTCAGACACCAGACTAGGAGGTCCACTATCAGCATTATTACTCAGCATGATGCCAGAGGGTCTAGGAAGCATAATATGTCAAGAAAAAGACACAAACAATTTTAAAATATGAGAAACAAAATCATCACTATTTGTGGTACATATGGCTTTCTACAGAGTATCTAGGGATTCTACCAACAAAGATGCATTATAGAAAATTAACATACAAGAAGTCAACCCCATTACTACACACTGGCAATAATCAATTTAAAAAATGTAACTGGAGGGAAAAAGATCCCATTCACAAAAGCAATAAAACCTGTAAGCAACTAATAAAGGGATAAATAAAATGTGGTATATACATAGCATGCAATATACCAATAAAAATGAATGAAGCAATGACACATACTACAACACAGATAGACCTTAAAAACATTATGCTAAGTAAAAAAGCCAGGCACCAAATATCATATATTATGTTATTGTATGATTCTATTTACATGAAATATATAGAATGGGCAAATTTATTGAGACAGTAGATTGGTAGCTGCATACGGCTGGGTGTGTGTGGCGGGGGGAAGGAATTGAGGAGTGACTGTTAATGGGCATAGGGTTTCTTTTCCAGATTCAAAAACGTACTAAAATTAGATTATGTTGATGGCTGCACATTCTGTGAATTTACTAAAAAACACTGAATTGTAAACTTTAAATGGGTGAATTGTATGGTATGTGTTATATACCTCAATAGAGCTGTTAATTAAAAATGACAACAAAAACCTATAAGGTACCTAATACAAGTTCCAGATCTTTATGGAGAATATTATGAAGTTTATAGAATGATCTCGGGGAAAAAAAGACTTATAGAGATAGACCATGTCCATGAATGGGATGTATCGATAGTGAAATGATAAAAAAGTCTCCCCCAATTAATCTTATAGATTTAATTTTGTAAATGATAACATGAATTTTCATTGGAAAAGATAGACTCTAAAATTGATGTTGAAGCCAAATTGTCAAGAATAGCCAAGACAATTCTAAAGAAAAGAGGCGAGAAGGGAAGATTTATTATAAAACTTTAATAATTAAATGAAATGGTATTAGCTCCAGAATCACAAAAATATGCATAGAACAGAGACAGATCCAAGAATACAACAGAAATTGGCATGTGACAGAGATGGCAACAAAATAAATGAGAAAATTAATAAACCATTCACTAAATGATAATGGAACAAATGGTTTTCAATCTAGAAAACAGACCCCTGCCTCATACGATACAGAAATATAAATTTTATATGAGTTCAAAGACTTAACTATGAAAAACGAAATTTTTCCAGTATAAAAATGGCAAGGCATAGAACAGAAAACTTGAAAACCAAAATATATTTAAAAGATAACCTTTATGGGAAATGTAAGTAAAAGAGCAGTGAAATACATTCCATGCTTATCAGATAAACCAAAGGGAAAACATCTGATTAACACCAGTCATGGTCAAAGATATGGGGATACAAGCAACTCTAACACAGTACAGAGTGGGAGCTTAGTCCGCAGCACCCCATGGAGCTGAAGTAGCAGACAGATGCTGATGTAAGCACATCCTACTTCCCAGTTAGTCAACTTCTGGGGATATATACCCTAGACATACTCTTGTACATTTCAACAAGATCTTAGCAAGGATATTCCCTGCAATATTTTTTAGCAAAAGGCAGAAACATCTTATTGTCCATCAGTTGGGAATATTTAAACTCTGGTATATCAAACAAAGGAATATTACATACAAATTTACTAAAACCAATCAACTAGATCTACAACGATCAATGTATGTTATCAACATATGCAAAAAAACATTGGATGAAAAAAATCACAAAAATAGATAGGACAGGACTCCATTACATAAAATTTTAAACACAAAGTAAAACTACACACTCTGATGGGCACACACTCACACCCAACATTGCAGGTTGCACGGACCTGACCCCAAGTTCTTAACCTTCACTGTGTGGATTTCCTTCTTGCTTATCAGAAAATGTTCTATTTCCAGCAACCCCATACTTAAATTTAAGTGGCTGCTACATGCAAAGTGCTAGACTACGTGCCAGAGAGGACAAAAGAATTATGCAAATCTCCTCCCTCCACCTTGCAAGAAGGTACAACTCAGCTCAGGAAGTTATCTCAGAGACATGGTTCTTAATCCTCACTCTAGCTGGCACAGTATATAAATTTAGAAAGAATGTTTAATTTTCAAGGCTTGGTTCCTTCATCTATAAAATGAGAAAGGCACCCTGTTCCTATTGTGAAGAGTAAATATATTTATAGTGCCCAGCACATGGCAAACACTCAACACCCTTGGTGATTATAGGCACAGCAGCCAACAAGTGAATACAATCTCCTAAACGGCAAAAGGTGATGGATGGATGGGAGGAGGGCACTGGATGGGTCCACTTAGCCTTCTCCACACCTGAACACATCATCCCCACCTCCCCTGTAACTTGGCCCCTCCCTGTGGGATGTTTGGACATTTCTTCCAGCAACAGTAACGTGGCTACAGCCAGGCCTATTTACTCTTCCAAGTTCACCATGGACAGTGCCCTGTGAAAAGAGCTACCTGCCTCGGAAAGAGAACTCCTTCTCCAAACCTTTGGGGGGATTCTGGGGTGAGATGAGGGCCATAGGATCTTAACCCACTTAAGGTTGCTTCTCTGTTGACCCTCTTTAAAATCCCAAGAACATCCCACCTTAACTCCATATGCTGAGGGAAAGGCAATAGTGTCTCAACTCCTCGCCCCTCCAATACACACCTGCTCATGAGCCATCTTTTTAAGAGCTGGGATAGAGTTCTATCCATGGATTTAGTAGTAGAGGCCAGAGAGGGGGGGCTGTCTTGCCTGATAATGGAAAACAGTATTTGGAAATCATGTTTGGAGATACTAAGCCTTTGGATTTTATTCCTGGGATTCCTTTCTGAGGGCTTGGGAAAGGACGGTAGAGGTTTCAGTTCCCCAGCCAATGTGGCGCCACCATGTGGCAGCAGCATAAATAGTTCATAAATCACTCAGCTTTGAAATTCTGTGATTCTCCACCAATTTTTAACTTTAAAAGTATTTCCTTTTTTATGTTTCAAATGAGAATTCACCCATTTTTTTCTTCATCCATATTTTAATATCATACTATTTCATATCTGCATTATTCAAATTCACTCTATGGAAAAGTTCTTTGGGGAATAAACTGGCCTCCATTTACCAAAGTCAACACTGTTACTTCTGGGGTCAGATATAACCCACCACCAAAGAACTGTTGATCATGGTGTGGTGGGACAAACAATTCATTCCCTGCCAGATCTTAAAACCAAATTCTTCCTTCTAGGTTTCTCTTCTGCTTAGGTATAACTACTCTTGGTTTGCGTTCATAAAAAAGGAGGTAGAAAATTATCAAGAAGTCTCAATTTAGCTTGGGAACTAAAATGCTAAAATAAATAATAATAGTAATAAAAATAAAACTTGCCTTATAAAACCAAGCAGGATGATGGCTGCCTTTGAGTGATAGTGCCTACAGGTGTAATAGGGAGATTGGAAATATTCTAGGTCTTAATCAGGGCACATTACCAAGGTGTGTTCAGTTTGTGAAAACCCATTGAGTGTACAATGTTCAGAATTGTACAGTTTTCTGTTATTATACTTCAATATAATGTGAAGACAAATTCCCAAGGTCCTATCAGTCATCCCTCTTTAACTTGCCTTTGAGACAACAGGCTGCGCAAACACAATAATAACTGGGAAGGCGAAAACAGGGGGATGTCCAGTTTTCTGAGGCACTTCTCAGCCAGTGTGAATCCCTCTGGGTAGGGAGGAAGGAGCTAGGACACAGCCTATGCTACTGCTAGTTCAAATTACTGAGTATGGCTAACACTTCACTTTCTCAAAAGTGAACAAGCCAACCTCCCCCTCTGAAGCCAAACTCCCCCTTTCCCTACCACACACACAAACAAATGAAACCCAGAACGCAAACAGAACCCTGCCACAAAGAAATACACACCATCTCCTCAGAGACAACACACACACACACACACACACACACACACACACACACACACACAGACTGCCTATCCCCATCCCCTAGAGACAATCTTGAGCCCCACAGACACAGCTTCCAGCCCACAGAGATATCCTTCAGATTCGGGTGGGGGGGGGGACTAATTAAAAGAGATTCCCCCACCCCCACCGAAAGAGTTGCCCATGGCCAGGCAAGGAATATGACCAGGAAGACGGAAACCAGTAATTTCAAAGTCTTAGCAAACTAAATTTCTCTAGGAAGAGGATTTTGAAATCTGCAAAGAGGGTCCCAGATGTTTCTACAAAATTCGTTAAAATCACCTCTATTTCCTCCCACAGTCCAAGATCATTTGGACCATCTTCCTTCTACTTTTTAATATAACCCCAGTACGTTTTCACATCTGTCATAACCTCTGAACCCCAAGTACTTTGGGAAGATTGACAGGCAGGAATTATTCCATTTTATAAATGAAAAAGTTGAGTCTCAAACACGCTTGTCCATCATCAAAAAACTATCTAAGCAGCCATCTCATCACTGAGTTTCAGAGTTGGGACTTCGGAAGCTGAGTTGGAGAGATAAGGTGATAACCGCAAGAGAGGATAGCTCTCTCCAGCCAAAGCTCTGAGAACTACCCACAGCACCACGGGAGCTGCCTTAAAGGATCTGGAGTTAAGTGATCACACTGACAACGTTTACATACCCTGGAACTTGGCCCCATCCTCCCCTGAGAAAGTGTCAAGCAAATCGACAAATCCAGATCAAGGAGTCAGGGGTAGGGAGGGTAGAAATGAAGCCAGACTCAGGTATTTTCTGGGAGCAGGTGGGAGCCAACGTTATCGAAACCAACCCCACAGCGTATCCGCTTTTCTTAGGAAGTCCCCTAGGCCCAAACTGGTGTGTGCATTTAAGCATCTTTAGGATATATACTTATCCTTGGGGACAGGGCTTATATGAGGGAAGGAAGCGGAGCAAGACGGATCTTAGATAGAGCAGGCACCTAGCAAACACCCCTTACCCCGCTGAGACGTTAGTATATTAAGTGAGGTAACAGGAGGGAGTGCTCCAAATGCTGCAAGTCCTAGGGTTCCCACCGAATAGCTCCGCTGCACGCTCACCCAGAAAGTCCCCCGCGGTTACCTCCAAACCTCTGTAGAGTACGTTGGGACTGGCTCTCTACCTCTTCAAGTCTGGCGGCTTTGGCGGAAAGGGAGTGTGAGGAGGAGACAGGGATGAAGCTGAAGTGACCGCCCCCTCAAGAGCGCGCTCCTCCCCAGGCAGCCCTGAGGCGGGGGCCAGACGCAATCCGCCGGGGTTCTAACTCTGTGCACCGACCGTGACCTTGAGCGAGTCCCTAATTAGCTCTATTTTACAGAAATTAAGAGTTCGAAAGTGCCAAGTCCGCCGCGCTGGGCTGCTGCGGGACGCTTACCAGATGGTTTAAGGCGTCCCGCCGGTGCGCCGGTAGCGCAGTAGGTACGCGGTGAACCGCAGCCCAAGCGCTACGTGGCCACCCGGGATCAGAAAACGAGAGGGAAACGCAGAGGCGAGCTCCCGCCCAGACAGCGAAAGAGGCGGTTCCGACTCTGCGACGATCCTCGAGCAAGTTCAAGTAACACACACACACACGCACACACACACACGCACACACGCACACACGCCCCTCCGCAGAGGAGGACTGGCCGTGCCCCGGGGCCCTGGCTCAGGACGCGCACCGGGTGCGGGGGAAGGTGAGAGACCTCCACACACCCACCTCCGAAGTTGCTGCAACGTGAGGCGGAGAGTGGCGCAAAGCTGCGGGAGGGGAGGGGTAGGGAAGGGACGGTACTCACACAGGGTGGCCAGCCTGGAGCAGGTCTGTGGCCAGGGTCATCGATGGCGGCCGGGCTCCAGCCGCCGCGCCTCTGGATGCCCAGGGCACCTGCCGCAGCGCGGCGCGCGGATTAGAAGGCTGCGGGCAGCGAGGCAGGGGCGCGGGTCGGTCTGCGCACCAGAGCGGGGCTGCGGCGCCGCGGGGACTCGGCGGCCAGAACCGCAGCCGCAGCGGGAGCCCGGCAGTGGGCAAGAGACGAGAACGCGGCGGCGGCAGCGGCTGCGAGGGAGGCACCCGCGCCGCAGACAGCCAAGGCCAGCCTGGCCGCAGCCGCCGCCGACACCTGCTGGCCCGGCCGACCGCCAATCAGAGGCGCCGGGAGCGGGGGAGCGTGCAGAGGCGGGGCGGGGGCGCGTGCTGGGCGCCCGGCGGGAGAGGCGGAGCGCGACGGCGCCTGCGCCAGGGCAGGGGGTGCCTGCCGGGCCGGTTCCTCCGGCACCCCGGGCGCGCGGGCGGCACGCGCCGGGAGGGGCGGGGCGCATCGGGAGGAGGCGGGGCTGGGCTGCGCGCGCCCGGGGCGGGGACCCGCGCCCCTCCTCGGGCTCTAACCCGCGGCGCAGTGCAGTGTTGGGTCCGCAGCTGGGGACATCCCCAGCTGCGACTTTAGGTCATTCTCAGATTTGAAGTAAGGCTTTTCTTGTCCTGTGCCTCTGAGCTCTAGGGGCCGGGACCCTCCCAACTGCGGAGTGATGGGTCACCAGAATCCGGGGCCTGCCTCGTTCTAAGAACACCGCGGTGCACGCTCCACGGACAGCTCTTCTTCACTTCACAGTGCCTGGGTATTTAAAGTCACTGTGGTGACCCTGATCTGGACTCCTTTAATTTTCTCATGAATTTACAGTGCTAGCGACGCTCATTCATTCAACACACATAATCTGGGTTCGCGCTTGGCTCAGGGAATTGTCCAGGCTAACGCGCGCCCGAGTGTCCTGAAGCTAGTGAGCCGGCGCTGTCAGAAGGGCGCCCAAAGACTGCTGTAAGTGTGGAACGCATTCGGGCTCATGCCAGGAGTTCCCGGTCCCAGAAGAATGTCTGGGAGTTGAAAGGTTCCACTCCAGGCCAGGGCTTCATTGCGCGTTAGCATCCATCAAGCACAGGGCTGGGAATCTTCCTGAGACCCACAGCCTCAGCCCTAACAACTGGGCTGTGAAAACATTGTCAATTTTAGCTGCAGGGTGGAAGTCACTCCATGAGAATAAAGCGTTTGTGGAGCTACGTTGGAGATTTCTAAATCCCTGGGCATCCTCTCAGGACAGTGGACTGAGGCTGTTCTCTCCGCGTAAATTTGTGCAGTACAAATAAATGGCTCATTTGCAGATCACTCCGCAGCAGAAAATCAAACAAAAAACAAAACAAAACCTTTAAGGCAACTCAGAAGGTAAAGAGGTTAATTTCTCTAAAGATCCTGTTTCCACCCTTAAACGGATTTTTAATATCTACAAACTGGTAAAGTTAAAGAAAGTTTGTTGTTTTTATTTTATTTTCATTCCATTTAAATTCCATTTGTCTATGCTTGGTTAGCATTCACATGGAACAAAATTCAAGAAGTACTAATGGGAACGCAGTTAACAAGGCTCCCTCCCACCCTTGCTTCCCAACCTCTCAATTCCTCTCCCAGGAGGCAACCAATGTGTACCCTCCTAGAGAAAATCTACCTCTATACACATTTGTTTCATGTTCTTATTTTTACCTTTTTAAATACAAAACGGTAGCATTTGTTATACAAGCTATGCACGATGTTCTACACCTTGATCTTTTCCATTAACGAGATATCATAGAGTGATTCCATATCATTACCAAAACAAAATTTCTTGTTCTTTTACAGCTAAATGGTATTCCATTGAATAGGATATGTCATAATGTATGTAAGAGGTCCCAATTATGGTCATTTAGATTGTCTCCAATCTGTCATTATTGATAATGCTGCAATGAATAACTTTGTTCTTGTATAGCTATGTATATGTGGGAGCACATATGAAGAATACATCCCTAGAATTGGAGTCAAAAGTGATATGCATTTATAATTTGGATAATCTCAATTGCCCTTCATAGAGATGTGAACTCATGACCTTATACAAGGTATGAGATCACCTATTTACACACACGCACCCCCTCTGGTAGTTCTGAGCCTGTTTCCTCTCAGATTCAGCCCTAGAACTTCCTGCTGTGCTTTGCGGGGGCTGACTTCTGCAGGCTGCATTTCCCAGACTCCCCCATCAGCTGGCATCTTGCTGCTCTGGCCAATGGGATGCAGCAGTAGGAGAACGGAAGGAGGCAAGCAGAGAGAAGCCAGGGTATTTCTCACTCTTCCCCTTCTGCCTGGGTGTGGGCATAGAAGGGGTGTCTAGGGCAGCAGCTGCTTCTCCTGGGTGGCTCCAAGTCCTGTAGGACAGGCTCACTATGCACCCAGCTCCCGGGGCTCTGGCCGCACCCCTTCCTTTTGTCCCTCGGGTCCAGTATTCCACTGTTGCTAATCTCCAGGGGCCTCACTATTTTCTGGGAGCCTCTCAGCCTCTCATATCCTCTGTGTAACCAGTTCCATGTTTTAAATTCCCTTGATTTTAAATACTCCAAGTGGTTTCTGTTTTTCTAGTTGTACCCTGACTGATAACACTCCTCCATTCAGTATGTTATCCAACTTTCTGATCTTTGCCAATCCGAGAGGTGAAAAATGATTTCGGTAGTTTGACTTGCATTGATCTTATTAAAAGTGAGGTAGAACATTTTTACATATGATTAAGAACCATTTGTATTTCCTTTTCATTTTAACTGTATATTCATATCCTTTGCCCATATTTTTGTTTACCTTTGTCAGATTCTTAATGTAGAAACAAAGTCTTGCCAGTGAAACATTCATCAAAACGTTTGTTTAAAACTAAGTTTTCAACGAGATTTTACCTTAGGGAGCAGCGTTCAGTCAAAAACCAGTACTGAAGCCTGTTGATTGCTATGGAGGAGAGAAAAATAATAGAATAAGTTTTCAAGGTTTGATAATCCACCTGGTTAGACAAAATAAACTTATGTTTAATTTGTTCATTGTTTGCATTGTTGTAATAAGCATATTGATTACATTATTATATATAATAATAACAAGCTGAGTGGCCTTTTCCCTAGATAAGGTATCATGTAACCATTCGCAATCATTACGAAGAGAGTTTCTCCTCTCTTCCTCCCTCCTTTCCTTTCTCCCTTCCTTCTTTCCTTCCCTCTCTCCTTTCTTCCTTCTCTTCAGTTGTTTTACATTTCATTGAATAGGATATGTCACAACTTAGGTGACAGGTCCCAAGAAGTCATAGTTACAAGTGGCAGAAACCCAACTCTAAAATACTTGGGCATAAAAAACAATATATAGGCTCACTTCAACGCAAAGTCCAGATGTAGGTCTACCTTTAGACATATCTGGATTCTGGGGTTCAGGTGATATCAGTATAAATAGAACTGCAATCTCAGTTTCTATCTTGCTTGCTCTCTCTCCCTCTCTCTCTGCCTCTCCTCTCTGTCTTCCCCTGTGGGCTTCATTGTTAAGCTGACCTATTTCACGTGCTGGCATCCGACAGCTCCAGGATTGCCTTCTCCTCAGTGATCAGCATCCAAGACTGAGGCAAGTCTCCTTTTTCCCAGAATGTACATTAATTTGCCCAAGAAAACTCTTTTGTCCTGCTTCAATCATGAGTCCAGCCCTTGAGCAGTCTAGGACTGGGGTGTTCTGATTGTTGGCGAGTAAGCAAGGATGGTGAGATGGACGCAGTGGTTGAAGTAAATCAGTTGAAAAGTTTACCGTGATTTGTGAATGTTTACCTACATGTGCCTCCTGACAGGTAAGCCACATGTAAACACTCATGTTCATTTTTTGTCCAGACCTAGTAAAGACTTCATCTTCTGCAGGTGGATCCCAGGCCAACAGGGTAAACGTTTGAATGGAGAATGTCAAAGGGTTATTTTGTGCATGGACTCAACAGGGGCTGTCACGACAAGAATGAGAGCTGGGTTCAAAGGTTATTTGACTTTATGCATGTGTTTGCAAAGCTGACTTCACATGTAAATCAGCCTCTTTATAGACTCTCAGAATCAAAGTCCTAACATCTTACCTAAGTTATCAACATTTTAGAAGAAAGACGAATTAATACAGAATAGTTAAATTATTTGAGCAAGGTAACAAATAAGACAGGAAGAAAGTACAGGTGGAAACTCAGAGACATGAATGAAAAAGAGCTCAGTTTCCTATTAGAGGTCCTTTAGGTCAGACACAGCCTTAATTCCTCACCAGAACTACTACTGATTTCTTTTTGGCATTCCCTGTGAAAGGTCTGGCATCTGAAGATGATTTAGATAACAATGTGCCTGGCCTAAGATGACCTAAAATGCCACCTCCTCGATTACCCGACCC
>RJWJ010035053.1:0-16886 GCA_004363605.1 Indri indri
AAGATGCAAAGGGCAGAATTTTATGGAAGACTGGGCACAGAAAGAATCATCCAAGTGTCTTAAATACCCATCTGTGCCAGGCTCAAATTCATCCCCAGCTGACAGTGGCCCACAGGTTAACTCATGCTCATGCCACCAACTTATTCTGTTGGGCCCTGACATAACTAAACTTTTATTATCTCCCTGTAAATTATGTACTTTCCATTGGAGGCCTAAAGATAGGCCTTACATTGTTTAATCAAAAGAAAATGATCTGTAGAATAATCCACTGCTTCGATGGGGTTTCCCGCACCATTTAGCATGTTAACTGCCAGTACGTGCTAGGCCTCGTGGTGTAGGGGCTGAATTACAGAGATGAATTAGGCTTGAACTCCCTAAGCTCATAGCCCCACACCTGTAAATTTCCTTTCATTTCCTTTTCAGTCTCAGAAATAGGTATCTCTTTAGCTTGATGCTCAACAGTCTCCCTTTCCTTTTGATCTTTTCTCTTCCAGTATTTGCAGAAGCCTTACTCCATCAGTTTTCACCCTCTGTATTTTTGGGTTTTTTTAACTTTCCCTATGTGCTTTCCTCAACCTATACACGTACTTGTATCACTGTCCTTCACATCTTGGCATCTTTAAAGACCAGTTTGTTTTTCTTTTTAGTATTCTTACTGCCCACTCAGTCTTGCTGCAAGTCACGCATTCCACTACCCTTCCCTACCCTCTAGATTCCACTGAAGTAATATGCCAAATTACCTAATTTTCAAAAGCAATGGGTATTTTTTAGTCTTTATATTACCACATTGCTCATAATCGCTAACTCTATCGACCAGTCTCTTTGTTTCTGTGCTACCAGATACTCCTAGATGTCCTTTGACTGCTCTGGTCTTTCTTTTCAGTTTCATTTGCTAACTCCTATCTTTGGCCACATTTAATTATTGGTGTTCCCTACAGTTGTCTTCTGGCCCCCAATCTCACTTTACATTGCTCCCTGAGTAATCTCATCCTCTCCCTTCACTTCTGCTTTTACCTATTTGCTGAATAGTTTCCCAAATCTGTTTCTCCAGCCCCAGCGTTTCTCCTGAACCCCCGTCATGTTTATCCACCTGCTTATTGGACATCTCCACCTGAGTTTCTCACAGGTACCTCAAACTCAGGTCTAAAGTTATCTCCATTCCCATTGTCCTTCAACCTTCTCCTTCAATCACTGTCTCTGTGAAAGGCACCATTGTCTATTTAGTTGCTAAAACCAGAAACTTAGGAGTTTCTTAGATTCCTTCTTTACCCATAGAACTAATAATAACCACATTATATAGATTTTACCTCCTAGATATCGCCTTTATTTATTCCCTCCATTCTATTCCCATACATTACCTTAGTATAGGCCCTTGAAATTATTTTCTTAAATTATTAATAAACTATTAAAATAGTTGGATCTGTCTTTTGCAGTCAGGTTTTCTTCAGTTTATCTTCTACGTGGCTAACAGGGGGATTATTCTAAAATACAAATATAATCTTGTCATTTCCTCTGTGTAAAGTTTTCAATGATTCCCTGTTGCCTGCCTGGTAAAATCCAAATTTTACCTCCATGACTTATCTCTGTAATGTATTCTAAATCTATTCCCATGTTATACTTTGTGCTTAATCACACTAAATTCTTTATTCTTGCCTGATTATATTGCACCATTTCTTGGCATATGTCCATGTCTTGGCAGATGCTGTTCCTTTTGCATGGAATGCCTTCCCCATCTGTGTTACCATGGTGAGCTTTACTTATCCTTGAAGATCAGCTTAAGCATCATCTCTGTGAAGACTTCTCTGACCATCCCAGGCAGAGCTAGTTATTTCCTCCTTTGTGCCATTTTTACTTCTCTGTTTTTAATACTTTTGACATTTACTACGTTATAACTCTTTATTTGTTGAACTTGCATTCTAGCATTGAGTTTCTTCAAGTTGAAGATCATGTCTTATTCATCTTTGGATCCCCAGTGCTTAACAAAGTACCTAACAGATAGCAGGTCCCCGTAAACGTTTAATAAAAGAGTAAACATTTGTGTTCTCCATAAATTCAGTCTGGTGAATATACTGTCTTGTGTATTTCTCCATATAAAGGAATAATTTCAGTACACTATGGTAAGCTGCCCTAAGAGAGGAATGTACCAGGTACTATAGCAACCTAGAAGAGTGAATGATTGTAGGATGTAGAGAAGATCGGAGAAGGTCTTCGCGGAATAGGACAGAGAAATGGGAAATAGCCTTGGTGTGTATAGAAAAGATGCTAGTTCGAGGTGTGAGGAATCTACAATGTAGGAGATGAGTTTGGACAAGAAGGCAGAGGCCAGAAGATGAAGACTCCTTTAGGACCTGTTTTTGAATTTGACCTTAGCCTTTAGGGGGAGACATTAGAGGTGATAAAACCGTATTTTTGCATTACAAAGATATCTTGGACAGTTGTGTGAAACAAGGAATGGAGGGGTGTGAGACTGGAAATAAGGACACTAATTAGAGGAAGCTACTAGTTTGGATTTCTAACGTTACAGTATTTGACTGGAAGGAAAAGGATTCTCTGTGTTGAAGCGAAGTATGTCTTAAATGATCTTTGTAACCTACACTGTCAGAGTTAGCACATAATGTTTGTTCTGGGAAAAGATCAGTAAACATTATTTTCATGAAAGTGTCAGGGATTTTTACTATTAACTAGCTTCTCAAGAGATTTTCTGCAAAAGAAAAAGGCAGTTATTTAGTATTCTGTTTACTTTTGTTTAACCTATTTTGGCCTTTCATAACCTTTGCATTCTTAAGCTATTTTAATCTTTAGCCATTTTGTTGGCTAGTTATTGTTGCTTTGTTTTTAAGTATATTCATTTAAACAATTTATATCATCTCAGTTTAGACTTTTATGATTTCGGTGAACATTTCTTCTCTGGAACCACTAAACATCCTTATTTGTTAAAATAGGCCTTATCAGTAATGTTTACAATAAATGATAGCATCACCTACTATTTGTGAAGTACTTTGTATGAGTTTAGATCCAAGATTCTTCAGTGGCTTTGTGTCTGACCATGTCATTAAGGTCATGTCTGATCTCCATGAATATTAAAGATACCTATATACACTGAACATTCATTTCTTCCCCTAGTGACTTGTTAAGGATTGCCTAATTTAGTTAAATCACTGCATCTCAAGGAGACACTGACAACAAGGAGACCATTAAGTTTATTTAGAAGGCTTTCAGATTGTACCACTGTGATCCCACATTAAATTTTTTTCTTTTTTTTTTGAGATAGAGTCTCACTGTGTTGCCCTGAGTAGTGTGCCATGGCATCAGCCTAGCTCACAGCAACCTTGAACTCCCGGACTTGGGTGATTCTCCTGCGTCAGCCTCCTAAGTAGTTGGTACTACAGGTGCATGCCACCACTCCTGGCTAATTTTTTTATTTTAGTAGAGACAGGGTCTTACTCTTTCTCAGGCTGGTCTCCAACTCCTGAGCTAAAGCTATCCTCCCACCTCAGCCTCCCAGAGTGCTAGGATTATAGGCATGAGCCACCATGCCCAGCCCTCCCTCATTAAATTTTAATATGATTACATCCAGCACTCACCAAGAGTTATTACCAAAGAGACCAGTTACCAGTAGGTTTTAAGATTGAAAATGACTAGTTTCAACCTCATTTAATCTATTCATATTATTAGCCTATATTTCCTTTTTCACAGATTTCACCAGTTTGCTATATTCTTTGAAAGCAGGGCTTCCTTTTATTTATCCCCAAACCACCTATTTGCAGTGTCAAGGGAGATACCCTCTAGTTCAGGTATTTGAAAATGTAATAAACAACTCTATCTTAGAATATTCATCCTTTCTATGCCCTTCATGATTTTACAGTCTGATCATACATATCCTTATTTATTTATTATGTATGTGACAAGGTCTTGGTCTGTCACCCATGCTGGAGTATATTGAACTCCCGCGCTGAAGCAATCCTCCCACCTCAGCCTCCTGAGTAGCTGGGACTATAGGCATATGCTACTGTGCCCAGCTAATTTTTTATTTTTTGTAGAGACAGGATCTTGCTATGTTGCCCAGGCTGGTCTGTAACTCCTGGGCTCAAGCGATCCTCCCTCCTCAGCCTCCAAAAGTGCTGGTGTTATAGATGTGAGCCACCACACCTGTCAATATCTCTTTTTCTTACCCACCTGTTTCCCTACCCACTGACCCTTTCAGGTATCCAAATTCATTTTAATTGCCCTTCTCTGAATCTTCTCCAGCTTTGTCTTTTTTGAGGTAAGTTATCTGAATTACAATAGTATTTCAGATATAGATTTTACTATGGCTTTTATACGTGGATAAGATAGTGTGCTATGTTTTGTTTCCTACATTTTTCTTCAGGTTGTCATTTTATCAACATTCTGTTAAAGGCCTTGATGTTTTAAAAGTAAGATTTGAGATCAGAAACTTAATACATGGCCCTTACCAAGAGCCTTGCAGTCACAGCCACAAAGTGTGTTCAGAAGAGCTTTGTTTGAATTTCTAATTCCTAAAAAAGGCTGTTAGTCCTCAGAGCACATAGGAGAATTTGTAGGTAGAGTTCAGTATAACCACTACCCCACTTTGAAAACCTCCCAATTTAAAGGTTTACTGCCATGGCATGTGTCTACAGCCTCCCTGTGTTGGTGATTGGTTGGTGATTATGGTGACCACCCAAGGATTCCTGTCTAAAACTCTATTCTGTTTTTGCAGTGGATAGCCTCCTGAAATACACTGGCTATGGGAATGCTGCAGGACTGTTGGCGGCCAGGGGCCTCTTGGCTGGAGGAAGAGGAGATAATTGGTACTCAGAGGATGAGGACACAGACACTGAAGAATACAAAAATGCAAAACCAAAGTATAGTATCAAATTTATTTTCACCTAACTATGGCTGTGCCTTTAAGTTGGTTATTTGCCTTTCACTTCCTTGTCTTTCATTTTCCAAGTGTTTCTTTCTCTTGTGGATTTGGAAGCTTTCCATTTAATGGTGTTTTTAGAGGCAATTTCATAGCTCGTGCCTTAATGACTTCAAGTGATTGAGAAAGGGTAATATTGTAAGAAATGTTCTGCCACATATTTTCAACATGCTCATTATCCTCTTCCGAGTACTAAGAGAGCTGGTGTTTTGAGATATCTACCATGATAAACTAAGAAAGTGTTATTATTATTTGCCTTCCTTTTCATAGGTTGAGATTTTATAAGATATAACCAAGACCAAGTATTTAAGTTGATTATTTGATTCTTCAGTCTTTCTCAGAAATCTAAATGTGGGTTCCATATATTCTACCCTCTTGCATAAAAGCCCTTACGAGTCAGTAAAATAATGCAAGGCACATTACTATCAAAGGGAAAGAAGTCTGGCTCCACAGTGAATTTTAATCAGACACACACTTAGGGAATCATCTTTTAACAGATACATTAGTGCACTGAATAGGCAAACCAGAGACTTTTATGAAGTCTTCTCTGAGTCTAATTCTTCTTTATCCCAAGACGAACCATTTCTCCTAACTTCTATTCCCTATCCATCCTTTTCATCCCCCTCTTAACCCTCTTGCCAGGTAAATGTCTTAGTTTCCACTTATTAGGAGTTACTAGAGCTCAGTTTTTTCTGGGTTCCATTACTGAACATTAGAAAAGTGTACCCTTCCCCCTTTTGGCATTATCAGTGATGTCAACATGCTGTGTTTTTCACTGATAGTCTCTAGAGTGTGATGGGGATTATGTAGTAGGTGATCAAGGATAGACAATCATTATCTGCAAAATTAAGTCCTTTTTAAAAAATATATAAATTGTGCTTTGTTGACATGAAAGTAATGGGTTGTCAGAAGGTGAAAAAAATGATCAGTCCCCTGTTAGGCAGGATGTAAATGGCCTGTTTCTTGGCAAATAAGTGCTGAGTAGGTAATACTACTTTTAACATCCACAATGCTGTCAGCCTCAGCAAGATCTTATAGAGTGTGTCCTGGGAAAAAAAGATAGCAATGACTCTAAGCAGTTTGTTCCTAAGACTACCACCATTTAGATGTTATAAATTGGGTGTCTCTATCAAGTATTTGAAGCTAAGATAGAGGAATCATGTTTCTTTCTTTCCCTAATTATAGAAGTTATCATTCTAAATTAGCCTTACTAGCTTTTTCCATTCCACAAATTATATTTCAATATCAATTTCATGTTTTACATCTCTTGATTTGAACCATTAAAATATACCACTTGAAAAGTCTTGTTTTTAAATGAAGATAGAGATTACATTAAGCATTTCTTATGTCCCAGGGTGTGTGGACACAGTCAACTATGATAGAAAACTCATGAGTACTCATGGATGGTTGATAGCTTTGCATCTCAATGTGTATTATTGATTTTGTTTGGTAGTGACTTCTATAGTGGTAATAATCATTTATCTAGCAAGCACTAGAATGCTGCTCTAACAAGGAAGAGCTTAGAGAAAACAAAAGAACACTGGATCTTTCCCAATAGTATGGGAAATAGAACTGTGTTTCATTATGGAAGTGATGTTAGATTTCAAAAGACCACCTTTTATTTAAATCAATAACTACTATGTTTGATATTGTTACTGTCTTGGCTCTCTGTCATAGGAAGTTTCTGTACGTAGGCCTTACGTAAGTAAGATTCTAATTGCAATCTTCTTCAGCCTTTGGACTTGGCTTATAATGTTCATAGAAATGGTGTGTTAGTGTGCTAGAATAGTCATCATGGTGAAATCTTGTATTAAACACTGCTCATTATAAGTATAAATATGTGTTTTTCAAGTGTCACATCTTACCCCTTGGGATAGATTTGCATCTATTTTTCTCTTAAATCTTCTTTAAGGTGAAAAAGTATGGTAGGATAGTTAATAGGTTACTTTAAAATACTTTTTCAAATGGTCCCTGAGGAACAAAGCACTTTGCAAGTAAGAGGAGTACCCTTTGTGTTCTAGAGAGTGATCCACAGAGCTCAGATAACTTTTTCCCTAAAAATTGTTATGGAAACTTTTTACCAATTTAGTCAAGCTTATAAAGTCAACATCTAAAAGGATTGCTTACTCCCCTATCCCCTACACCCTGATTACCCTTGACCGGTCCGAATTCCCAAGATCCCAAATCTGCTTTTTTTTTCCTTCTCCCCACCCCTCAACCCAGCTTTTCCCAAGTCTGGAAAGAACCGGGAAGAGAAGGTCAATCTGCTTTTCCTATGATGCATTTATTCACAACAGTTGCTAGTATTGGCAGAAGCAGAGAAATTACCCTTCATCTAGTTGGCCCTAGTCCCATTGTCAAAAATTTGAGTGGATTCTGACCAGTGCACCAAGGTAACCTGTAATCCTTTACTAGAATTTGAAACCAAGAATTGTATGGAGCTTACATTCAGGCTATGGGAGACAGTTAATATCACAACAATCCTTTTTGTGTCAAAATAAATGTATTTAATGGACTGGAAATGGCTTTCTGCAATTAGCAACCTTAGACAAAATTCACTCATAGAATCAAGTTACATGCCACATAAGTTTTTGGTGTGCGTCTAGCCAGCTTTGTTAAAAGTTTTCAGATAAACTTTGGTCCTATATCAAAGGGAAACATTTTTATACCTGTTTCTTTGATGCCTTTGAGCACAGAGGCCCCTTGATTGTATAGATGGTAAAATATAACTGATGATATGGTGTGTACATCATTCTAGACATCAATTGAAAGATGTGTGTCTGATGACATTTGGTTCATTTTAGACCAGTGGCTTTCAGGCTGAATGCATAGGCATCTAGAGGTCCAAAGAATTGTCTTTAAAGTGCTGCTTTATGGAAGGGTAGGAGGAAGAGATGGGCAAAAGTGGACAGAACCCTAGGACACCTCCTTATACTCTTAACACTCCATACTAGTTCATAATCAGATCTAAAAGCTTAAAATCATTGTACTAATATAATAAACTCAGGGGTGTTTCCTTCTTGACCTTATTTTTCTCAGCTATAGCTGTGCCCACAGCTGTACAGAGAGTTTCTTCAGCACAAGGCAAGATACTGTTATTTGTCAAGATTTTGTTATGCTGCTTAAGCCCCATTATAGTTGTCTCATTATATTGAGGCCTATATAAATAATTTCTTTTAATTTTTAATATTTCTTGAAGTAAGTGAACCAGAAATCAGAACCTCAGGATTTTCTTTGCCCAGTTTGGTGTATTTATATATAACAGTAATTAACTAGCATTTCTAGGAACTGGAATTTAAGCAGTCATGAAACACATCTAAATTCAGATTTCTAAAAGAGTTGAAAGTAAAATCATTGCCACTTCTGCCATGTATAGTGATTCCAGAAGTTTACTAGTCTTTGTGATATTTGCAGTCACATCTGTTTGCACTTTAAAAATTGAGTTCCTAATTTTTTTGTATTATAATTTAGGTTAATGGCCAGCAAGAGTCCAGGTGCATTAGCTAAACTACAGTACTGAGCTTTGCTCCAGTTTTTATTTTCTATAGATTTGCAACCATCAGTTTTCTATATCCTTTATATCAAAAGATATTGCTCTTATTGCTCTTAATCAAACAGCCTAACATAGGAAACATTTTAAAAGGCATTTTGGAGCTTTTTTGTTTTATTGCCTAGCTGCAACTTGGTATTCATGTATGTATATTCAGTATATATATAAGCATATATATGTATTCAGTATATATATGTGAGGCTGATGCATGGTAGACAGTAAATATTAAATAAATGAAAGAATGATACATTATCCTAGTTCTTTCAATTGCTAATATAATGCAAAGACTTGGATTAGGATATACTTTCATAATTTACCCTACTTCTTTAATGTGGAATCAATGTTACATTTATATAATTCTCAAATAACTTGAGACATTTTCAGAAATCTTCAAAATACCTTATATCTGACTTTAATTATAGCAAACTCCACAAAACCACCTAGTTGTTGCATGGCTTTTTTAGTTAATGAAGATTGCATGTGCATCTCCATATTAATGATTTAACTGAATAGAATAACTCACTTCCTGGATCATCTGAGACTGTCTGTGTTATTTTAGCAAGTGGCTTGCTTATGCTAATAAAAATAGCTGGTATTCATTTGAGTGCTTAATATGTGCCAGACACTTTAAGATATTATCTAATTTAATCTTCACAACAACTCTTTGAGGTAGGGTTATTGCCATTTACAGATGGGGAAACTAAACTCAGTGAAGTCAGGTACATTGTTGAGAACAAAAAAATCATAAGTGGTCAGGTGATCTGACGAGCTGTGGTTTTGGGGAATTTTGTTACTATTTTTTGAGTTAGGCAAAGCAAGATTTTTACTGTGCTCCTCACTCTGCCTTTTTATTTTGGGGGTAAAATATAGATAACATAAAATGTATGCTTTTAACCAATTTTAAGTGTGTACAGATCTGTGGCATTAAGTCCATTCACATTCTTTTGCAATCTCTAGAACTTTTTCATCTTCGCCAGTGAACTTCTATACCCAGTCTGCCTCCTCCTAGTACCTGGTAACCACCATTCTACTTTGTCTCCATGGAACCTCATATAAGTAGCTTCATACACAATATTTGTGCTTTTGTGATTGGCTAATTTCACTTAGAGTAATGTCTTCAAAATTCATCCATATTGTAGTATGTGTCAAAATTTCCTTTTTAAGGCTGAATAGTATTCCATTGTATGGTATATACCACATTGTTTCTTCATTCACCCATCAATGGTTACTTGAGTTGCTTTCACCTTTGGCTATTGTGAATAATGCTACTGAACATGGTGTACCAGTATCTATTCAAGTCTCTGCTTTCACTTCTCTTGCATATGTACCCAAAAGTGGAATTAATGGATCACATGGTAGTTCTGATGTGTTTAATTTTGTTGAGGAACTGCCATACCGTTTTACAAAGCAGCTGCACCATTTTACATTCACATCAGCTATGCACAAGGGTTCCCTTTTCTCCACATCATCACAACATGTTATTTTCAGGGTGGGGTGTGTTTCCATAGTAGCCATCCTAACGGCTGTGAAGTCAGAGCTTGTGTTTTAACTGCTACTACATTTTGCATCAAAGCCAAAGGGAGAGATGAATTTGCCCTTCAAATAGTTTCTGTTCTCAGAGCATCTGTTATCTTTCTTTGATGTAACCAAAATAAGAGAAAGAAAATGTACCCTGATATCCCTGAAAACCCAAAAGTTCTATTTGATTCATTTTATATCACTAAATATTCACATGTATCTGTCAGGTGGTTCTGGCTCTGGCTCTATCTTCATAATACATTCAGAATCTAGTCACCCCTTACTGCCATCACTGCTACCACTCTGGTCCAAGCTAAAATTCTGTCTCCAGGATCATTTTAATAGCCTTCTCACTTACTTCTACCTTTGTCCCTCTTCATTTTGTTCTCAACAAAGCAGTGAATGTGATCCTGTAAGTTGGACTATGTCAACTGCTCAAAAGTCTAAAGTGGCTAAAAACCAAAGTCGTCACAATGGTATACTTGAACTCTTTCTTGCTGTGCTGTCATCATGCTGATCTCTTCACTACTGGTCATGTACTCCAGACATACTCCTTCCTGAGGCCTTTGCATTAACTACTCCTGCCTGGAATGCCTTTTCTCCAGATAGCTATCATGTCTTATTCACTCACCTCCTTTGAGTCTTTAGTCAAATATCACCTTCTCGGTGAAACCTGTTCTGTCCCCTTATTAATGCTTGCTCCTGCCTTATATTTCATTCTTTTTTTTCCACAGCATGTAGCACCTCCTAAAATTCCAAATAATTTACTTACTCATTAAATCTGTTTTCTCCCATTAGAAGGGAAGAGATTTTTTTTTTTTTTTGGTCTATTTTTGTTCATTGAGGTATCCCCAGAATAGTGCCTGGCACACAGTAGGCACTTGGTAATTTTTTGTTGAATGAATTAATTTTTTAAGTTGTTGAATAAGTTAATTTTGAGTTACTCAACCCATTCTCAGTATTAGAATACCAAAATAATTGTGTTTCCTGCCCTTATCAGGCTCCACATCTAGATGGGGAGTGGGAGCCAGGGAATGGAATTCAAGAAAATCAGGACATGGTAAATTTCCATCTCGTTCTTTGTATTGTTTTAGGGGGTAACCAAATATTCTGGGTTTTTTCCCCTGGAAAAACATTTTTAGCTTCATTCCTACATAACATCTCCTTTCCCACCCCACCTGCCCCCTTCTTTTCTCATGTTGGCTTACAAAATGCCTTTTCCTTAAAAACCTGAACCCTTTAGTAGAGATTGCAAATTATCAGCCAATAGGCTAGATGTAGCCTGCAAGTATGTTGTTTGGCTTGCCCCATGTAGTATTGGTTATTTGGTTTGTGTTTTGTTTTTTGTTTACACAGTGCGTAATTACTTGCCAACATTTAGAATTCAGATATTTTAGATGAAAATCTGGATTTCTGACTTATTTTGAAAACTTGAAAGTTCTGATAACTTAGGGCCTGCATTCTCACATAGCAGCCAACTGATGGAATTGAGTAGCTGCACTCAACCCTTCATACCAGGCATAAGCTATAAGCTCCTTTGGTTTGACGACTTAGCCTATTCACTTATCTTGCCTGCCTAGTTCCTGTAGGGATTTGACTTTGTAGTCCCTTCTTTAACCAGGATACTATGAGTAAAATTTAAGCCGTACTTCTTAGAGACTGAATTTTCACATAGCTGAGGGAACTTTTAATGTATCTTCTTTTGTTAAATGACCTAGTGATTTAACACTATCACTGTTGATACTGGCCAGATGTAGCAACAATTTAAAGAGCGGGCAAAAGACTTGAAATATAGTTCAAGCTTTTATACATGTGTTCATTTGCACATACCTTTTTAGTATGTCTTAATCCTTTGTCTCCAGGCCCATAACTGCTTGTCAGTTCATATAATGGTTCTATAATATATAATTCATGGTGAAATACCACAGATAAGAATTTAGACACTTCTTGTCACCTAATTGGAAGTTATAAATAATGGGATTAAAGTGCTGGGAAGATGGAATAGGAAAGCAGAGACAAAGTGGAAGAAATCATGATAAATATAACTTACCCAATAAAATGTCCACCACAGTTAGTATCCTTAAAGCATCTTAAGACTCAGTGTTAACATCCTGAAACCTAGAAAGTCAAGTCTCAGAGTGTACTACTTGAGGTTGTAAAGATGCCAAGTGTTTGTTCAACCAAAAATAATCTGTTTCATGAAATCTCACATCATTGTTGTCATGGTGACTACTATTTGTTTTCTCTTCCTCTTCTGGGTAGGGAAACCACATGAGATTCTGGTTTAAAGAGGGGAGCAGGAGGAGAGACAGTGTCCATCTGCCTTCTGCCGCAGCACATTGGCATTTTTCCTATAAGAGTGACACAGTTCGGTGCCCTAATCTTTTCTGTGGCTTTATGTTCTTCTGAGTATCAAGGGGAAAATGTCTTTTTAAAGGAAAAAATGAAACCTGAATCCCTGGAGCAACTCTGGGGGGTTGTAATGTTTTACTCCATGGGTAAAGGATGAGTTCTTATTCTGTAAGTAATGAATTTCTGGCTGCTGCTCTTACACTGAGATAGCAAAGAATTTTGTTACTTTAGTAGCTAATTTCAGAGCAAGATGTTAAATTATTTTAGCATCAGGGAACTTGTGGTTAAGCCTATGGAAAATACACGCCATTTCCACTAAACTCTTAAAAGAACCAGGAAAAGAACTATATGTGTCCTAATCCAGGAATTCATATCCTGACTTTGTATGCTGTGGTATCTTCAATACCACAGAGCTTACCAGTGTGTCCTTCTGACACATTTTTCCCTGAGGAACATGATCACCTGTGCAAATGTCCTTATATCCTAAAACAGTCTACAGACCTGATTTTTCAAATCACACCTCCATTGAATTTGAGGAGAGAAGCCTTCTCTCAAGAGGCAAATGAGCATGATCTACACAGTTAATACCTCTACCTTCCCTTATTCTTCTAAGGCCTGATTGTATGTATCTATAATTTATTTATAAGACTAGTTATTTTTCTAATTTAGTAGGTGGCAGAAGAGAAAAGAGATGTCTTGTTACATGCCTGAGCAAATAATAGATGGATGGTGGAATTGCATTTTTAGTGTGGCATCTACATCTCCATAATTCTCAGAAGCCTTGTCTGAGTCCTCTTTGTTCTTGACTTTGGGGAAATACGATGACCCATTAAGCATTTTTGTTGATGGCCTTTTTGCTTCTCTTACGAGCACCTGTAAAAAGAAAAGGAGATAGTAGCACACAGTGAATGTCTGAAGCAGGCAGTCTAGCTCAGTGGTTCTTAACCTCACGGTATATCAGAATCACTTGGAAAATGTAAAAAAATAAAATAAAAACCCACACACATACAGATACAGTTGGTCTAAGATGAGGCCCAAGTTATTAAAGTTTCCCAAGTGACTCTAATGTACAGCTAAAGGCTAAGAATCAATGACAAGCCTGTGGGTTTTCATGCTGCCTTCAGAGAAAGCAAGTAGGTGGAAGACAAAGGGGCTCTAGGCCCCCACTCTCCTTGGCTATTCCTATCCCCTTTCTGCCTGAGCAATTCTACTTTTGTCCATTTTATATAGTGGGTGTCTGAGAGAAAAAGTTTTTTGTGACGAGATCTCGCTGTGTTGCCCAGGCTGGAGACTTGAACTCCTGGACACAAGGGATCCTCCTGCCTTAGCCTCCCGGGTAGCTGGAACTACAGGCACATGCCACTGTGCCCAGCTGGAAGAAACATTTTTTAACCATGGCTCTAGACATAGGTCTTATGCAAGAATGGCAAGACAGGTTTTAAATCTGTTTTTCGAGGATGGTGAGCACTGAGTCCTTCCATAAGAATCTGCATGTCATGTGGCCTTTGAGGAATGTAGAAAAAAGGAACTCTAATAGTAATAAATAACAATATGTCATGAGCTAGCCTTTACTCCAAATGAGAAAAGCCCTGATCAATAAAGTAACTTGCCCCAGCAAAAGTCTCAAACAGGGGTTGCAAGCTGGCTGCCAGAGGATCTAATTAATCGCACTTTGTTTTGGCCAACATCATATTTTAAAAATTTGGACTGGCACTGTTTTCCAGTTTACCATAATCTCCAGCACTCCACATTGCTTACACTTGACCTACTCACACACTTGCTTATCCCTAAAGTGCTGGCCCCTGAAAGCATTCGTGTTTGTAGACCCTGGAAAGCAATTTATTAGCAGTTTACTATTTGCAAGCATATTTAATTTGATCATTAAAAACAAACCCTGTGTATTTGGCTGGTACAAGATACTGTAACCTCTTGTCTGCTTCTCCAGAAAAACATTGGTACAGATATTTAGCAGCCATTAAAAGAGTTATCTTTTATTTCCTCTCCTCAAAAACTACAGCTAAGAGAATAGTTTGCTTGGTATTAGAACTTCATACAAACTTTATGCAAGTTATTCATTTTAAGTACTGCATTAAATCTATTTCCAGAAAGCCAGGACAATATACCTGTCTCTTGATAGGCTAGATTTCATTCCTTTTTTTTTTTTTTAAATCTAGGTCAGATCAAACTTAATTAAATTGTTCTTCTGCTTTATCTTTTATTTAAACACTCATTGCCCTCTGTGGTCTCACTAATGGACTAATTTACTGAGATTATAAATTGGCATGCTTTCATTTCCAGATTGCAGCCTGTCATCATTTTTCCAATTTTTTTTATGTCTGTTTTATGCTGTATCACAAAATAGATTTCCACATTTCTCCTCTGAAATAATTTGTCCCCTTATAATTAATAAGTCGTGCATCCAAGGATATTTATCTTAACGGCACTAATCAAATTTTATATTTTGAAAAAGCAGCCACGCCTTTTAAAAAAAAAAGTTGGCAAGTCAATTTTAGATTTTTTAAAAAAAAAATATATATAGCCCATTTCCCAAAGCAAATTAGTAGAAAAGTCAATTTTTAAGAAATTCCTATCACAGTTCAATACTATAAAATTACTATTGAAATTATTGCCAATTTTTTGGCTATTATACTCTTTCTTATTATAACTTAAAACTTGGACCAGAAAAGTATAGAAAGAGCATAATTTTAAAACATACAGCATAACTTTTTTTTCTTTTTGTAGCATTAATCTTATCACTGGTCATTTAGAGGAACCAATGCCAAACCCCATAGATGAAATGACAGAAGAACAAAAAGAATATGAAGCCATGAAACTTGTCAACATGCTTGATAAACTTTCCAGGTATTGTATTCCCATCCATTTTTTGCTTGGTTTCTAAAAATGTTCTATTTCTTTGTCTCTCTCACTGAGAGTTACCATAGAACAGCAACACTGGAAATCCATGTCGATTGGAACAGGGTGGCCCAGGCAGCAGTAGTTCAGATATCTCTTGGCTACCATGGTTTTTCTACATGTGCCGCTTCTGGATGTGCATTCTTAAACATTTAAGCTCTCAAAGCTAGGGTAGTAACTACCAGATCACTGTAATATTTAACCAACTAACCTCCCTGTCTTCAAAAAGATGCTCTGAGTTAGATCCAATGATTTTGCTGCTTCTTGTATTTTTGTTTTAGTCTGTTTTGGTTTTTGTTACAAACCATGATGCTTTTTATTCCTTTTCATTTTTGATGTGTAAGTTTGCAATTATGCCTTTTTGGGTTGCTGCTGAAACCAAGAATCCTAAAATGTCATGCACCCAGGAGGAAAAAGTTAAAAGAAATAGCTCAAATGAAGGATTTTCTAAAAGCAGGCACTTATATTAATTAGGTATTCTAAAAAACAATCTCCCCTTCCCCTCTTGCTTCACACCTCCTTCCCTTCCAAAAATAACCTTTAGTCTTGAAAATAATTAAATCAAGTATATACTAATCAGCAACTAGTCATCTCGGAGGAGTTATTAGAAAAATAATTCCTTTCATACTTGGCTAAATTGCTCTATTTTCCAGTCATACATTGAGTCACTATCTCCTTCAAGCCATCTTGAGTGAATGCTTCTGTGTGTTGGTGGCAGCTGCCACTTAAAGATTAATTTCTTTTCGTCATTTCCTTTTTTACAATAACTACGTAAAGTCTAGTATCCCTCAGTTAAGAGAAGTAGCAGTTGGAATGGGAAAGCCAGAAAGCCAACCATGAAAGGGAAAAAGCAAGAACCAAGGAAAGTTTAAGGGCACAGCAGGAGGCTTAGGGTCCGAATGGACAAGAACAACAGACTGATGTGGGGAGTGTGACAAGTATAGGTATTTAGACACTCTGCAGAGTATTAGCTTTTTTCAAATGATGCTGGCAATGTGGTAGAAGTTAATTAGAAGCAAGTGGCTTCATTATCTACAAAGCTCGTATCTCAGTAACTTCCAGCTAGCCCTTTTAAGTTTTCATCCTCTCTCAAGAAGGTTGGGATTTACAGCTAACTGACTATGCTCACGATCTTTAAAAGACTTTGTTGACTGTTTGCAAACTACATTCTCCATACCTTTGTATAGAACAGATATGTTCCTTCCCAGAAGGAATTAACATTCACATAGAAAATACTGATTGGGCAAATCTATATAGGAGGCAGAATAACAATTCTAAATGAACATACAAAAATAAGTTGTGTGTGGCCGGGCGCGGTGGCTCACGCCTGTAATCCTAGCACTCTGGGAGGCCGAGGCAGGAGGATTGCTTGAGCTCAGGAGTTCGAGACCAGCCTGAGCAAGAGCGAGACCCCGTCTCTATTAAAAATAGAAAGAAATTAATCGGACAACTAAAAATATATAGAAAAAATTAGCCGGGCATGGTGGCGCATGCCTGTAGTCCCAGCTACTTGGGAGGCTGAGGCAGAAGGATTGCTTGAGCCCAGGAGTCTGAGGTTGCTGTGAGCTAGGCTGACGCCACGGCACTCTAGCCCGGGCAACACAGTGAGACTCTGTCTCAAAAAAAAAA
>RJWJ010035054.1:0-16895 GCA_004363605.1 Indri indri
CATTATTTCTCCTCCCATGTTTAATCTGACACTTTCCTCGGGTTCTCAGTGGGGGTTCCGGGGAATCCTGGCACCCAGTGGAAAACAGCTCAGGGGAGAGGCTCGAGTCTCCCCAGGAAAACACTCCAGGCCCCGAGGAGCTGGTCGTTTGGGTGTCAGTGCCTCTGCCCTCTCCCTCCTCCCTCCCCTCCTGCCAGCGTGGGGCCCCCCACCCCCCATCTCCTTCCTGGACGGAGCTGTCTGCTGTGCGTGGCTGCGGCCTCCAGATACACCTACTTGGGACCCCTACCCATCCTGAGTCCTCTCTTCCCTCAGCCTGGAAACCCTGTTCTGGGCCCGGACCCCTCCACCCAGCCCTTGCCCCCTGGAATGCCCTCCTTCCTCTCTGCCCAGCTCAGCTCCTGCCCACGCTCTCTCGTCACTCTCACGCTCGAGAGGTGGGCTGTCCAGGACATTCCGGTGCCATCAATTTCACAAGCTCTTAAATTTGGGGCCCACTTGGATTTTTCCCCCAACTGCAGGTTCAGAGATGTAAGAGGAATAGGAGGAAGCCAGGAAGGAAACTCACACCAAAGACCTGCCAGGAGGTTCCAGACGCTTGTCAAAGATAAGCACTGAGCCCCCTGGGAACCAGTGTGAGGAGGGAAATAAGAGCTTCGTAATTTCTATGAGATTAAACAAAGCCTTTGCTGGAGAGAAATTGGTGTTCTCAAGGCTGAAGCTGGGCATCTCGTCACAGTTAAAAGTGGGGACGTGTTTTACTCAATGCTTCAGCATTGAGGGGAATTGGGCTCTGGCATGGTGAGCTCCTAGGAGCCTGGGGACACAGCAATGGCCATGAGCCAGCTTGTGGGAAGTGCTCGCAACTGACCTGCTCCTCCTCAGTGCTGGGCAGTTACTGTCACTGGTGGGTGGGGGGTGGGAGCAGTGTCTACATAGCAATAATCCCCTGATTCACCCCAGGGGGCCCAGCCAGGCCAGCTTGTGCCCTTGGATCCCAGGTAGGTCCTTGACACAGAGCCACAACACCCTGCGCCCGCCACAGACCCGAAGTGACTCCCACCCCTGTCTTATGCCCACTTGGGTGTCCCCCCAGCCCCTGGGCTGTGTCCCACTAATGCCCCAGCCTTGCCACATGGGAACCAAAGAGAGGGAGGGTGTTCCCTTAAGGCTGTGGCATAGAATGTTGCCTCCCGTCTTCCTGGGGTGGGGATGGGGGCATTATTTACTAGGTGTGGGGGGAGAGAGCGCAGCCCAGCCCACCTCAGTGCTCATGCGTGGTGCTCCAGGCCCTCTGCTGCTCTGTGGGGGGCTAGAGAGGGTGGGGGCACAGGCAGTGGCCAGGCCTGTGTCGCCGTGGGAGGGGCTGTGGAGCGTCCTGCGTGAGTCTCCCTTGGCTCCTGTTTGAGTTTCCTGTGGCTGCTGTAACAAATGACCACACATTTAGTGGCTTAAAGCAGTGTGAATTCATTCTCTCACTGGTCTGGAGGTCAGAAGTCCGAAATGAGTCCTGGGGGCTAAAATCGAGGAGTCGGCAGGGCGGCGCTCCTTCTGCAGGCTCTGGGGGAATCCAATTCTGTGCCTTTTCCAGCTGCCGCAGGACACCCACAGCCCTTGGCTCGTGGCCTCCTCCTGCATCTTCAAAGCCAGCAGTGTGGCAGCTCCAAATCTCTCTCTCTCCCCGCCCCGACCCCAAATCTCCTTCTCTTACTCTGACCCTCCTGCCTCCCTCTTCCCCTTTTAAAGACCCCACCTTGGATCCACCCAAACAATCCAGGATAATCTCCCTCCTGAGTCTTCCTAACAAAGTCCCTGTGGCCACACAGCACAGCACATTGACAGGTTCCGAGGTGGGGATGCAACCGTCTTTGGGGCACCCTTATTCAGCAGACACAGCTCCATTTCTAGCTCCCTAGGGATTCAGGAAACCTCTCCTCCCCGCTTCTCTGTGCCCTGCCCAGTCGGGTCGGGGCCACTCCTGCGGGTCTTCCCAGCCCAGGGTCTCCTGCGGCCCCTTCTCCTCCTGGGGTCCCAGGGAAGGGACTGTGATTTTAGACACAGCTCAGAGGCATTTTCTTCCAGAAGGCCCCCTGAGGCTAAACACTCTCCATGCCTCACCTCTCCACCTGCCCTTGGAGCAAGATCCTATAATGACCCTCAGCCGAGAGCCCTTGAGTGACCTGCTCGGGCCACAGCGAGGACTCAAACCTGGACCCACCCAGCCCAGGTGTCCAGCCACCCTCGGCCCACCCAGCCAGGCCCTCTCACGCTGTCCAGCTTCCTCTCTGGAGAGTTCAGAACCCACCGGACCCAGGACCCGTAGCCCAGCCCAAGGGGACAGGGTTATGGGGGCCCACAACAGAGGGAGGAGGACAGGGGCCTCAGGTTGGAGTGGCCAATTTCTTCATGCCCCTTCCCCTTCTTCCACGTCAAAAATCAGCATCAGCCAGGTGCGGTGGATCACACCTGTAATCTCAGCACTTCGGGAGGCTGAGGCAGGAGGATCGCTTTAGGCCAGGAGTTCAAGGCTGCAGTGAGCCATGATGACACCACTGCAATCCAGCCACTGCACTCCAGCCTGGTAGACAGAGTGAGACCCTGTCTCAAAAAAAAAAAGAGTCTGGGTTGGGGCTCTCAAGGGAGGGGCCATAAGAAGGTCCCCATTCCTAGTTCTGGGTCCAGGGCTCATCCTGTCCCCCACCCCTGGGAGGGTCAGTCCCTGGTTGGTGGCTCCCCAGCCCAATCTCCCCATCCCTGGTCCCAGCTGCTCCCTCGGGATCCGGGACTTCCCAGCAACATCTTCAGTTCGGGGTGCCCTCCCGAGGGAAGAACCCCTGGAGCTCCGCGTCTGGGGCCCTGGGAGCAGTGGTCCTCTTGGGGCCCAGCACCGAGCACAGTAGGTGCCAGAAGGCGGCTGCGGGGTGGTGACGTGTGAGACTCCCAGGGAACAGGCCAGGCCGGGTCCCCCTCTGCCCCTCTTGAGCCCCTCTTAGCCCACCCCACCCCTCCGTTTCCCCCGAGACCCTTCCGGGGCTCCCGTTTCCTCCAGGAGAGGGTTTGCTTCCCCGCGAGCAGTCGCCGAAGTCAAGGGGAAGGCGGCAGAAGGGCGCCCAGCAGAGGCGACCTGACCTCCGGGACCCTCGGGCCCTGAGACAGATGCCCTTTGAGGGAGCGGCCACCCCAGCACACAGGGGCTCTGGGCTGTCCGGCGTGGGGGCACCCAGCCCTCTCAGACCCACCTCCCCAACCTCCCCTGTCCCCAGCCCCTCCACGAAACTCGCGGCACCCCACTTCCCTGTGGGCACTGTGATTGGACATCAGGCCACCTCCTTCCCCACAGAGCCTTGGGAGCTGAGGTTGATGCGGGGCTGGAACGACGGCTGGCCCCTGGTGACCCCAGCCCCACCCAGGCCCCAGACCACCAGCCACCAATCAGCTGCGGTTCCCAAATGCCGGTGTGCGCCCAGCCTCGGGTCCAGGCCCAGGCCTGGCGCTGCAGCAGTGAGGGCGGGCTCTGCCCGGAGACCCAGGCCAGCAGCCAGGGCTGCCGCAGGGGCCCCGCCCAACTCCGTCAGAGAGCCTGGCCTGCCGTCTGTCGGCCTCAGCATCTCGGTGTGAAGGTCACCTTAGAACCACAGGCGGGACCCTACTGGGAAGAGCTAACCCAGGAAGTATCCAAAGGCCTGGACCTGAAGACGGTCCATCGTGACCTCACAAACTCTTGAGGGTTCCATTTCCGTGATACGAAAAAAATGGGGCCACCATGCGTGAGACCCAACCTCCTGGGGACTGCGTGAGGAGCCCCCTAAATCTGTGACATGGGATACTCTGCAGAGCCCCTGACCTCTGACCTCCCTTAGTTAGCGGGCACCCGCTTGGTTGCCAAGGCACTGGGTCCCTCCAGAGTAGGATGTCTGGCCCCCTAGGTTGCCCCCCACGCCCCCCACCCACATCCTGACCATGGAGGGGGCACATGAGGGCCAACCCACTTCCCTATGACTCTCTCCACACCTAACAGACACCCCATTGTGACTCTTCAGCTCCGGCCCCGAAATCGGCTCCTTGTCCCTCTGGCCACAACCCTACTCCTCCCAACCTAGAACCTGTCTGGGATGCCACCTTCTCTCCTGTCCTTCACAGGGTGTCTCTGAGGGCCCCCGGGCTCCACGGCCCCCTCCTGTCCTGCCTCAGGCCACGCCGACAGCAGTGGCCCTCAAGTGGCTCAGTCCAAGGGTCCCTCACTGTCCTCCCTCCGTTGACATCTGGGTGGACTTGAGCAACCCGCATCTTTCTCCCATCGTGAATCTCTTCATCCACCCACCCACCGCGCAAAGGACGCACCCCTGAGGCCTCTTCGCCGTTGCCCCTGCCCCTATGTCCTGGCGCTGCCCTGCCAGGGCCCCTGGAGCTGGCACCGTGGGTGGCTGTTTCTTTCGCTGCCTGTGTAGCTAATAAACTGCTGGAATGTAAGAAGGGCTCCTTGTTCCCTCCCCGGCCTGTCTCTCAGCCTTGCAATGCCTTGGCCTTGACGGCCACCCAGGGCTGCTGACCTGGCTCTCCTGGTGGCCGCCCCACCCCCCCCTCAAGCACCGTCCTGAGTCACTGCTGCAGGCAGGTGTCCCGGGACAGGGGCTGCAGCCCTCACGTCCCTCACAGGCTCAGCCGGGTGCCGGGGCCGGGCACTGCTGAGCCCCTTGGTGGCTGCTTCTCGACTGTCGAATTGCTCCCAGCTCTGCTGCGGGTGTCCCTCACCTGACACCACCTGTCACCACAGTGACCCCTGGTCGAGCACTTCTTTCAGGGGAACTCTGAGCTGGTGTCTGACATCCTTACGTGGTGTGGTCACAGACCACCCTGGGAGGCAGGCGTCACTACCCCCCACACCCTGCAGAGGAGAGGACAGAGGTTCTGAGAACGGGGGCAGCCCGCCCGGCTCCCACAGCCGACCAGGGCTGGGCAGAAGGAGGGCACCCAGCCCCCAATGCGAGGTCAGCCCAAGGTCACCCCTTCCCTGATGCCAGAATGAAGAGGCCGAGCTTGACCATCCTACAAGTTTTCAGGGTAGCACAGACAGGGTCCCAGGCCCCACGACCTAAGGTCGCACTTTCCTCCAAAGGACGCCGTGCCCATGTGGGACCAGGAGAAGGTGCTGAGCACACGGACCCCACTGTGGCTCTGGGCATGGGGGGAGGGGGTGCTGCTGGGCTGCTCAGCCTCTGTTGACTCGGCGCGTGTCAGAGGCAGGCAGGAGGGGACATGGGGGGACCCTCTGAGTCCACAAAGCAGGCGGGCCAGGCGTTTGGGTGCCCACTTCACAGATGAGAGAACCGAGTCTCCCGGTGACCTCCCAGGGTCCCAGGCTCTTTCCGTGGCTCCCCCATCTTCCGGTCATTCACTCACTCATTCATTCCCCAAACCCTCCGTGAGCACAGCTCTGGGCCGGGTGCTCGTGCAAGGAGCCCAGGACCCTGCCCTGGGGGAGCTCAGAGCTGGGGGTGATGTGCAGACACCACTGCCCCGACTCCACGCTCAAGTCCCCAAGGTCAGTGCTCGGCCCCGGAGCGTCTGATGTGGCACAAGCATCTCCTGTCACTTAGTATAAGATCTAACCAACAGAAATATCTATGGGACACCCCGGCTGCCACCACAGGCCACTCTGGGCATGTCACAGTCCTCATTGACCCTCAGTGACCCTGAGGCTTAGGGTGGCCATTGTCCACCTCACAGAGGGGACGCTGACCATGAGGGACACACTGGGGCTTCCCAGGCTCCACCCAGTCTGAGAGCCCACACCTGTCTGAACACACTGCCCTGCCCAGCCCAGACCGGAGTCAGCTCCACGGGGACAGTGGCCCCATGGCACTGGGACAGGGTGGGTCGATGCTGGACAAGTCCCTCAGGGTCCAGGGAAGAATGTCAGAGTTTGTGGGGGAGGAATGTGTGCTGGCCCTGTCCCTGCCAGGCTGGGACCTGGGCTGAGGCATGGTGCTCTGAGTCAGAGGTGGAGGGGGCCTGCGGCTTCCTCTACAGCAAAGCCTGGCCCAGAATAGCACAGCTGGGGTGCAGGGGCCCTGGGGGAGGGGAGCAGGCTCTGGTGACTCTCCCACCTGGCCCAGCCCTCTGTGGGGCCTGCAAAGACATCAAGAGAGCGTCCCAGCCAGGCCCAGGCAGGGGACACCCTCTTCCTCACCCAACAGTGTTCACTGAGCCCAGCAGTGGTGGGAAGGGGGCGTCTGTCCCTAGCCTGTATTCTCACAAGGACACAGACACTCAGCAAACCAGACCTAGGTGCCCCAACATGAGGTGACCAGATGAGGCAAGCACCCACTTCCCAAGGCCAAGTTCAAAACCAACTTTTCCTGCCACCTACAAAATGCCTAGTTTTGGGGGTATAGACGAATTAGTCTCTGCCCACTTAATAAGGCCCACTGGTTTAATGACGCAGCACAATGTAAAGGAATTTCCCCTCCTTCCCGACACATCAACCTCTTCTCCAGGGGCTCTGCCAACCCTGGGCCATGTTCTGAGTCCCCACCTGCCGCCTCTCCAGGGCACGGGGTCCCCAGTGCTATCTGAGTCCTATCTGCACCCAAACCCTGGGCTCCACTCGAGACATCAGGTTTCCATGGCCCTGAAGGAGCTGCGTGTCGTGACCTTGACTCCAACCCTCCCTGTATGAGACGTGTATGAGGAGAGGTTCCAAATCTGCCCGGGCCCTGGCTCCACACCGGCATGCACGGATTCCCGCGGGCATCCCAAACCAGCGTGGACGGGGCCGTGCAGGCCACGTCTTTCCCAGAAACGCTTTGTTGTGCCAAGTCCTGGAGAGACGCCCCTGCCGGGACACGTTTGTAGGGACTGGAGCGCGAGGCCTCCCTCCTTGGGGGCGATCTGGGGGCACCGCTCTCCTACGCGGTCGTCTGGAGGAATCGCAGACGGGACACGGAGACATCGACACAGTGACGCGACAGAGAGTGGAGGAGCCGGGTCAGGGCCAGTCTTTGATGCGGATTTGCTGAAAAGTCACTTAGTCCCTTGGGACAACACAGAACCTGACCCTGTTTGGCCAATAATTCCACATGGATGGCCTCTCCCAGAGCCCCCGGGCCAGGGGAGGTCTAAGGGTGGGGGGTGACCTGCGTCCTGGATTTCCGCGGACGTTGCCAGTTTGTGCCTGTTGTCCTGGTGAAATTACTAACAGCTCCCCTTCCACTCCCAGAAAGGTCCCAGTCTGGACAATAAATTTTAGCAGACCAAGCTCAGAGTAGCTGTTTGTTGAGTCACCAAATGATGCTCTTTATGATGAGTTATAATAAGGTGGGGGGAGAAGGGGGTCAAGGCCCAGGCACCGGGCCCTGTGGTCAGCCATGCCAGACGTTGCCCTGGCAGCCAGTGGCCACCAGGACAGCCTCGCCAGGGCCACACCAGGGCAGTCCCCATGGGGTCCCTGGTCTCATGTGGGCCCTGCCCAGAGCCCCCTGAGGATGAGCTCACTCCAGCTCAGCTCATGAGAGGCTGAGGGTGACCCTGACCCCATTTCCTGCACAGCACAGCTTGTGTGGGGACCAGCGAGGGACGAGTCCTCTGGGCAGCCCTTGTCCCCAGGGAACCCGCAGGCCTCAAGGAGAATGCCCCAGTGCAATCGGGGCAGGAGCCGGGGCGGGGCCAGGTGATTTCTGTGGCCAGCATCACAGAGCTGGGGCCCTCAGATGCCCCTATGTCCACTCTGGGGCAGCGTAGCTCACGGTCAGGACCATCCGCCACACAGGCCACCCCTCCTGGTGACTCCACTTCCCATAGCCATATCTACACCCCTGACTCGGCCGCAGGTCCCTCCTGCTTCTCATGTCATGGTCGCTGTCCACTAACTGTCCACTAAGCATCCACTGCACCGGGTACCGGAGCCTGGACCACCCACGGGTGCTCACCAGGATGGACCACCCTGCCCTCCCGGCACCCAGCTGCACGGGGAGACCTCAGGGCCTCCTGACCACGGGGACGACACAGGAGAAAGGGGCCAAGTCCCCTCGGTTGCAGGCCAAAGGGGAGCCCCCTGCCTAGACCCCCAGACACACCTCTCCTGACCCATCCGGGGAGGAGGGAGGGAAGCAGCAGCCAGACCCGGCCTGGGCTCCCGCAGAGGACAGGAAGGCTGCGAGGGCCGCGCGGCAGAGAGCAGCTCCGGGAGGGAGGGGCGCTGGGCTCCGCGGCTCTGGCAGAGCCACTGCAGAAGGTGAGACCCCAGAGCAGCCACGTGAGCCCCGCCCTCAGGGGCCCTGGGCAGACGGGGGCTTCAGGGCCCAGCGTGGACGGGCCCAGTGTAGACGCTGCACAGGGTGAAGTCGTGTTCGGATCTCTTTCCTGAGCACCTGCTGCGTGCGGGAACACAGCGGTGGGGAAGGCAGGCCCAGCCCAGCCCAGAGCACTCGCGTTTGGGGGAGACGGACATGAGCCTGGCCGACGAGAGGACGATGCCGTGGCGGAGACGGAGATTCCTGCTGCGGAGAAACGAAGCGGGGGCGGTGGCAGGGTGGGGGACACCCGGGGAGGGGCTCAGGACTGGCAACGACCCAGGAGCTGGAGGCGGCCAGTGACTTGGGCCAGGCCCCTGTGGCTGGAGCTGGTGGCTCAGGCTCAGCCTCGGTTTCCCCTCTGTGCAGTTGGGTTGATGGTAATGGAACCTCACCCCCTGGATGAAAGACGAGCGTTTTGTTTGTCTCAACAGTTGGTTGTCGTTACCGTCGGGCTGTTCCAGCCCCAGCTGGCCTCAGGCCAGTCCCCACCCGGCTGGGCTCCCTGCGGGCCCTGGCACCTCACCCCAGTGCAGCTGGCCTGGCAAAACCAAGAGTTGCTGAGGCCCAAAATAGCTGGGAAACCCCGCCTGGCTGCAGCCCTGGCAGCAGGAACCTCCCCCTCCCCAGGGTGGGAGCTCCAGTTCTGGAAGTTTCCATCAACCCTGCTGGAGAAGGGGACTGTGTCTCAACAGCAAGTCACCCCAGCCCTGTGCCCGGGCCTGAGCTAGGCAGGGTCTCGAGATCACGGTCAATCGACAGTCAGAAGGGGCATCTTCTGCTCCAGAATCTTCTCTTCATGTAGGTCCTGCCCCCTCCTCAGGGCTCCCCAGGAACTGTTCTAAATGCCAGGCACAGAGCTGTGCCAACTGCAGGGCACGGCCAAACACTGGGAGCTCACAGTGGCCTGGGGTGGGCAGGGCTGGCCGGGCTGGCCGTGGGACACTGTGGGTCACACTCCACCTGCTGCCCCAGACCCCGGACTCTTCAGGGGTTTGGGCCGAGGACGGGGAGGGGAAGGGAAGTGTGGACCCTCCCAGGCACTGCACAGCTGCCCCCCAAGAGGCCTCCCAGGGTACCTCCCCAGTGGACAGGACCTCAGGCGGGTCAGTGCCTCATTCGTGTGTCCGTCCTTCCGCCTGTCCATCCATACACCCAAACATACAAACATCCACCCATCCGGAGGCCTCCTGGGGCCCGGCCTGTGCAGGCCCCCCAGCTCCTTGTGTGCCAGACAAGGCGAGGCTGGCCCAGCCGAGGCCCCGCAAGACCGTGGGATGGGGGACTGTGGCACGGGGCGCCCCATTCCCTGCCCAGCTCCCCCTGGCTGGGTCTGGGTGCTGAGGCCAAAGGGGAGGGGAGAGGCGTGAGAGACGGGCCAGGGTGCTGAGGCCCGATGTCCCCTGCCCAGTGGGTGACCAGACCCCACCCCTGTTACAGGCCCCCTGTCCTTCTCCACGTGGACATTCCAGGGCTCCAGGTCCTGAAGGGAGCGGGGCAGGGCACCCGGTACCAGCCTCAGGGCCTGAATTCGCCCAGCAGGTGGCAAATCCCCAAATCCCCGGCCCAGGGAGCCAGGAGCCAGGCCTGCCACACGCAGCCATGGCACACGCCACCTGGCATTGAGATGCGAAGGGTCGGGTGGGCAGGCCTGGGGCAAGCGCCCCCACCTCTGCCCTCCACCCCACATGCCCACCGTGCGCCCTTGGCCCATCGGCTGCCGTTCCCTGGTGTCATGCCACCTTCCCCTCCTCACGTGCACTGGCCCGGGCTGGGTCCTGGGGGTGCAGCAAGCTTGGGGGGAACCTGTTCCTGCTGAGCCCAGAGCTCGTGCTGCAGACAGGAGCCCCGTGAAGACAAGGCGGGAGGGATTTGGGGTTTCTCTGTGGTCAGCAAAGGTGGCCTGGTGGCAGTGGCAACCTCAAGCAGGGGCTGGGAGCTGGACCCCAGGGCCGGGGACAGAGGGAGGGAGGGCGTGCTGGGTGGATCAGCCGAGCAAAGGCCCAGGGGTGACTACAGTGTCCCTTTTCCCTCGGGGCTGTGGCCGGCACACACGGGCCCCCACTGAAGCACCCTGGCCCTCGGCTTCAAGGACCTTCACTCCTGTCCCCTGTGCCTCCTGGCTTGCCACCCTGCTCCCCACCCAGAAAGTCCTTGGACTCTGTGCCTCACAGCTGGGCCCTGTGCGGGGCCAGGTCTCCATGCAGACGGGGCACAGTGGAGGGGGCAGGTGTGGGCCCTGCCCTGGGAAGGGAGGAAAAGGGGACACAGGCCATGGGTGGAGGAGAGGGAATGAGCAGAAGACGCAGGGTGGGGCCTGCAGGACTTCTCTGGGGTGGAGAGAGTGGACCGCGGCCATGAGCACACATGCTATGCCAGGCCAGAGAGCTGGAATGTCCCAAGCCCCAGAGCCCTGCAGAGAGCAGGGACCAGAGGGTCAAGGCCAGGAGTGGAGGCCCTGAAGTCCTCAGGTTTGCCCAGATGATCCCAGAAGGCACCTGTGCCTTTGTGGAGACATTATTGAGTGGCCTTATTGTCCCTGCACCATTTATAAAACTGGGGGACACGTGCTATCTGGCTGAGCTGCTCATGGATTCCGTGAGGCCAGCAGCCAGGATCATCATCCCATTTCACAGACAGGAAAACCAAGATTCAGAACAGTTAAACCCCAAAGAGTGAGGCAGAGCCAGCTCCTGGGTGTCCTGATGACTACCCCAGGGCCTCCCATCTGACAAATGGGGAAACCGAGGCCAGGAGAGGAAGGGAGCTGCCAAGTTCACACAGGAGGCCGCCTGTATGAGAGGCACTGCCCTCTGCCAGGTGCTGGACGTGCTCACGTGGGGCGACCTCCCTCCACCATTGTGCAGCCGCAACCCATTGCAGGGGCCCAGAAAAGAGGCCCGAGAGGGGCATCGGGCAGCGTCAGGGCTGCAGACCCAGTGGCCGCCCCTCCGCCCAATGGCTGAGAGTGGGGAGAGCAGCTGGCAAAGGGCCTGGGGGAGCCCAGAGCGCTGTTCTTCCTGGAGGAGACTGCAGCGGGAGTCCAGACCCCAGGGTCAGACAGGGAAGGGTCCCCACCCACGCTCAGGCCTCGCCAGCCCTTGACCTTGGGCAATTCGCTTCCCTTCTGCAGGCCTCAGTTTCTTCATCTGTACAAAGGGGTGATAGCAGCAGTCTCTCCTCCACGGGGCCAGTTTGGGAATTAACCGGGGCATTGCCTAGGGTGTGCCTGGCCCATGGGGACCCTCACCGACCACCGGCCATTGCTGTCATCTCCTGGGCTCTTGCCTAGGCCCTACCTCTGACATGCTGTGTGACTCTGGGCAAGTTCCTTCCCCTCTCTGGGCCCCAGCCTTCCTGTCTGCCCAAGGAGGAGCTGGGTGAGGCGCCCGGGGCCAGCCATTCAGGAAACAACAGGATTCCTGGAAGAAGGGTTGGCCGGGGAGGCCTGAAGGGGCAGCAGGGCCTGGGTGGGCAGAGGTGGGGGCCAGGCCAAGGGATTGGGGGCGATTCACCTCCCCCAGCTCTGCTGGCCCTGCCTGCAGCTGGCCGCCCCTGGGAATCCCCAGGCTAAAGTTAACCCCGAGTTGGCTGAAACCAGAACTCGGAGTGACAAAAGGAGAGAAATAAAGGGAAGAGAAACTGAGCCCATGGCCAGCGGGGCGTGGGACAGGGGACAAACAGCACCAGGTGTGGCCCGGGAGGGGCACGGAGCAGTTTCAGGGCTGCAGTCGGATGTTTGTGCAACTCACAGGTGGGGGCGGCAGAGCCCTTCCCCCTCACCCCCACCCCAGCCCCCGCCCCCAGGCCGGACGCTGCCCCCCACCCCAGCTGCCTCCCACACCCTGAGCTCCGTCCTGGGTCCTGGAATTCCGGAGGGCCAACCCGAGGGATGCTCGGAAGTGGCCAGTGGCGGCCCTAACTCTCAGCAGGGCCCCAGGGCCAGGGACGCCAGGGAAAGGCCCCAGGCCCTGGCGGAACAGAGGGGTGAGGGGCCGATTGTGCTTGCACCGGCATCCCAGCTTCCCAAGAGCCAGTGACTGTAAGAGCCTCTTAGGCCCTCCTGAATTTGTCCCCTGTGCCCACAGCCTCGGGACATGCTCCCTTCACGCCGGAATCCCGCCTGTGGGAATTCACTGTGGAGAAGTCGCAGGGCCAGCGCACGTGGACCCGGGTTCGGGGTGCGCCCCGCAGTGCATTTCTAACAGCCACACGCAGGGACGCCCCAGCGTCCGCATCCCCAAACAGCCTCGGACAAGGGCGCAGAGGGAGATCCACGGCGGGGGACAGTGGGACACGGGAGAGGTGACGAGAGAAGGTCCCATCTTTGTGATAAGTGCCTGGCTGCATGCAGAGAGAAGTCCGGACGGAGCCACACCTACATGCTGACAGGGGTCTCCCGTGGCAGTGTGAGATGACGTTTGTTTTATGTTCTTTATGCTTTTCCGTGTTTTCTGATTTCTCAAAGAACGTGTGTTAGCTTTATAATCAGAGAACAAAACAATAAACTGATTTAAGATAATACAAGATCCTCTAAAAATGGTGTATCAGAAAAGTTGGGTGGTATCTGGATAAAGCTTGGACATGTTATAATATTATCCCAAAGAGGTCGCCAGACAGGATGTGACACGTGCGTGCACATGTCCCTATGTCCCCATTCGATGGAGGTGGTACGTGTGTGCCCGCATCCCCGTCCCTTCGCTGGGGCTCCCCGTGGGGGTGGAACTGAGGTAACGTTGGCGTTCACTTCGCACGTCTGACTTTTCTCACTGTTTGACAATCATTATACATTTGTTGCGTAATTATGAAAAATAGAAGGCTTTTATCACTTAAATAAGCATATTTATCCCAATCTACTTAGCATTCAGCCAATATTTCTTGTTTGCCTGCTACACACATTGCAGGCAGGGTGCAGGGTTGGGATTATGCTGATGAAAAGAGACTGCTGTCCCTCTTGGGGGACAAATATGGAAAAAGGCCTTTATGACACTAAAACGGATTCTTATCCTTGAAGTCGTAGGTCCTTCCTCAATCAATCAAACTTCCTCACGGCCCCAGCCAGCACACAGAGGCAGGAAGCTGAGGGACAGGCGTTAGGCCAAAAAAAAAATGGGAAGAGAGGGCATTCCAGGGATGACGAGAACACAGTTGGCAGGTCTTTAGCGAAGAGGGTTGGAGAAAGGCAGGTCCCATTAAATACAGTTAGAAACAGAAGAGGGACAATTGCCAGCCAAAAGGTGGAGCTATTTCCGCAAAGAGTAATAGAAGCAGATTAGCTTGGGACAAGGTCAGGTCAGGATCCGCAGAAGTTGCAAAGGGAAGAGAGAGGCCGGAACAGACTTGGAGAGTTGTCACCGGTTCCTGGGGCAGGAAGAATCATGCAGTGGGTCAGCGCATGATACCTATAGGAAGACCTAGCTTGACAAACTTCTCTGCCACTTAGAGGTGACAATTTACCTTGGCAACTAATCTGTCTCCTCGAGTTCTGATCTATGCAGTGTTGATAACGGCAGTAGCTCCCCCACACGTGAGTAATGGGGAGCACACGAGAGAATGCATGTGAATTTCCCAACAGGATACCTGTTTCCATGAATGGTGGAAATAGGTTAGAAATTATTATCCGAAACTCAGTCCGTATTACCTATAGTTTGTTTATTCTAATTATACTTATATTCATTATATAGCAACATATATTTGTCATTTCTTTTCATATGATCATAGTCTGTATGTAAAGAAACTCTCCTCCTGCGGTTGTTGCTGGTATCTGTCCTACCAGCAATAGGGAGACAGACACCACACCTTACCTGTTTGTTCACGCCACTTTCTCCCTAGAAAAATACAGGCTTTTAACCCAATTCTGTGAGTCTACTCTGAGACCTAAATCCCAAAAGGGCAGGAACTCCACAGCCATGTTTTCCGGGCTGCCCCACCTGCCCTGTCTGAGACCCTCTGTGACAAAGGAAAACCTGCCGCCCTCAGGGGATGCGGGCCTCTTCCAGGTCCCCGGACTCCATCTCCTCCCCAGCACCCACCCATGGCCTGAGAACTTCAAGGATCTCAATGAACAGTTTTAATGAGGGAGGGGAGGAAGGGAGGGAGGAGGAGATGGGCGGATACGCGGATGTGTAGACGGGTGAATGACTGACGGACGATGAGTGGGTGGATGGGCAGTGGGTGGTGGGTGAATGGACGGGGGGGGAGGTGGGTGATTAAGGGGTGCGTGGGTGGATGGATGACCGATAGATGGGTGGATGATCAATGGATGGGTGGGTGGGAAAGTGGATGGGTGGATGGAGAAGGGGCGATTGGGGGTGCCGGGGTGGGTGCATAACTGAGTGGGTGAGAGGATGAGTGGATAGCTGGATGGGTGGGTAAATCCTAATCGTGAGAAGCACAGAAACTTGGTGCCCGGCAGCTCTATGTAAAGGGACTGAATCTAACACTTGAATTTCAATCCCTGCTCTGATCCTGACTCAGGTGTGACCTCAGGTCATTCTTTAGTGTCCCTAACCCTTGTCCCCTCACCAGGCAAAGAGGATGTCAGCACCTGCCCTGCCCACCTCGCAAACTGCTGGGAAGGACGCTGGAAGGACATATGTACATGAAGATGCTTTAGAAACCCCAGAGAGCATCTCAGCTGTGACCTTCAGGTTGGAGGGACCTTGGAGGTCATCAAGGTGACTTTCCCAGAGGTCGGATCACAGTTGGTGGTAAGAGCCTGGAGGCCAGGAAGACCCAGGTTCAAGTCCTGGCTCCACCACTTGTCCAAATGTGTGATTGTCCTCTCTGTGTCCTCTGCTGTGACACGGAGGTGATGATGGTGGCAGCTACCACTCAGGGCTGTGTGAGGATGCAGTGGGATCATTGTGGAAAGCACTCGGCACAGCACCCAGCAGGGTTACAATGACGGACCCAAGGTCTGCCCTATGGGATAACAAAGAAGAGCCCCAATCGCTCCTCTCTGCAGTAGGGTGCCCTGGAGGCCATGAGTTTGAAGAAGTGCTCCAGTATGTCTAACTCAGGGGCTCACGAAACTCTGAAAAGTGTCTGTATAAATGTGCATTGCGGAGAGAGGTCCCGGACTTTATGCAGAAAGAAGCCATGACCCATAAAGGGTTAACTACAGTTATCTAATCCAAGACCCTCACTTAGGAAACTGAGTCCTATGGTCTGCCCAAGGGCACTCAGTGAGTCAGGGGACATCCAGCATGGCAGGGAGACACCCCTGCCCAGGAGCAGGGACCTGCGTTGGAATGCCAGACCTGAGATAGGATCACCACCGCCTGCGAGCTGCGTGCACCGGTGGGAGCCGCGAGTTGAGGGGACAGTGCCAGGGTGAGGGAGAAGGACCGCAGGGGCCACTATTTGGATCAAGCAGCAGGGTTGCAGGGGAATTGCAACTTCCTTTTAAAGCTTGTCTCCCAAGGTTGTTATAAGGAGGCTTCAAATAATAAAATTGAAGGAGAAAAAGGTCAATGGTGGCAAAAACGCCTTGACCCATTCCGCCAGGGGACCTGCAGCTTCTGCTCACAAACCAATACACCAAAAGAGAGACCGAAACAAAATGAATCAAGTTTACCAAGCGTGAGTGTGACATGGAAGGGAAGCCTGGAAGAGATTTCTCTCCTGTCGCCGGTGCCATCCTCCTGGAGAGGTTCCAGGGCTCCGCTGCAGAGCGGTGCCTCCAGGGTCCCCAACTTCAGGCCCAGGTGGAGGCAACAAGGCACGGATGGAGGCTATGGGGACACAGGTGTCAGCTTAGCGTGGGACAATCACCTTGTTTGTCTTCTGACTTCCTCTTAAAATACGGTTTCTAGGTCTAGCTCTTTAGTTTCAAAATAATAACGACTCACTGTCAACAACGTGAAAAGTACAGAAAAACAAACAGGAGGAAAACAATTCACCCCTCATCCTTCACCCAGCAGAGCCACCGCTAATATTTTGATGTATTTCCTTCTATTTTAGTTGCAAACTCTTAAGAACCATAAAATAAATTAAATGCATGTGTAAAGTCTTTAAGAAATAATGAGAGGGGTGATGGTTGCACAATGTTGGAAATGTATACCCTGAATTGCGCGCTTCAGAGTGGTGGATGCTGCGTGGTGTGACTTTCACCTGCCTTCGCCTCCCAGGCTGATAACGTGGCCAGCACCTCGGGAATTCCTTTTTCCTTTTCCTTATGTTTGACCTCCTCTGCTTGTGTCCTTATGCTATTTTTGAGCTTGGCCTGCATTTAAACTTCATACAGATTAAATTAGACCATGTGTATTTTCCATGGTTTGCTTAATTCTCAACATGGCTCTCACTGCTGACTAGGAGCCCACCGCGGGGAGGTCCCACCACCCAGCGACCCACGCTGCTGCCGTCGCCACGTGGGCAGTTCCGTCCAGGAGCAGGGCCTTGCAGACACAGCTGGAGTGTGGTGTGAGGGTTTCTCCCCGGCCAGTCATTGTACAACACACCATTTCGCTTTATTTTTTTCAAACGTAGTGAATTTTTTTCCTGATTGTAAAAAGCAATACAAAGATTCTTTCAAAGTAAAGCAGAAATGAAAGTATAAAGAAGAAAAGTTCCCAGCACTGCCTAGAGATCTGTGCTGGCTAT
>RJWJ010035055.1:0-16889 GCA_004363605.1 Indri indri
TATACTTAACAATACTGAACTGTACACCTAAAAGGTTAAGATGGCAAATTTATGTGTATTTTACCACAATTAAAAATTTAAAAATAAATTTTAAAAAAGCAGTAAATTGCAAGGTTGTCAGGGAGTAGCTAAGCTACTCAAGGGTTGTGCATGATTAAGTTGATTTAGGTCAGTTCTTAACAGGTAACATGGATACAGCTGTGGCTCAAGAAAAGCAACAAAATGCAACTCCCACTCCACCCTCCAGCAAGTGGTGGTGGTATCTATGTCAGCTACATTTAGGAACTTACCTACTCCACACAGCCCCTGAAAATCTCCCCAAAAACCTATTTTAAATCTTTGCAGCCATTGCCTTCCTGACATTTTCTGGTATAGCAGAATCCATGGACATGTCTGTAACAGCATGCTTTTGCAAAGGGCACACAGAGGCTCAGCCGATGAACCAGACAGACCTGGGGTTGTACCTCAGCACTACCACTTGTGTGAGCTGAAAGAAGTTTACTGAAAAACTCCTGCATCTTAGTTCCTCATGTGTAAACTATGACATATAGCATGCTTAGTAAGTACAATGCTTAGTAATTACTCTGGGGCTGGGTTCTCAGTTCCGTTCCATTGGTCTGTGTCTCTGTTCCTGTGCCAGTACTATGTTGTTTTAGTTACGATAGCCTTGTAGTATAGCTTGAAGTATGATAAATTGATGCCTCCAAATTTGTTCTTCTTGCTTAGATTGCTTTGGCTATACGGGGTCTTCTCTGATTCCATACAAAGTGTAGAATTATTTTTTCTAGATCTGCAAAAAGTGATGTTAGTATTTTAATAGGGATTGCATTGAATCTGTAGATCACTTTGGGTAGTGCAGACATTTTAACAATGTTGATTCTGCTGATCCATGAGCATGATATGGTTTTCCACCTGTTTACATCCTTTGGTATTTCCTTCCTCAGTGTTTCATAGTTCTCCCTGTAGAGGTCTTTTACCTCCTTAATTAAATACATTCCTAGGTATTTTATTTTCTTTGTTGCTATTGTGAAGGGTATTGAGTCTTCGATTTGATTCTCAGTTTGACGGTTGTTGGCGTATAGGAATGTTACTGATTTCTGTACATTGATTTTGTAACCTGAGACTTTGCTGAATTTGTTTACCCATTCCAGTAGTTTCATGGCAGAATCTTTGGGTTTTCTAGATATAAGATTATATTGTCAGCAAAGAGTGATAGTTGTTTTTCATATTTAGACCTCTAATCATCCTAGAAAGGAGTTTTATGTTTGTGAGACAGAGTTGAATCTTTTTCATATGATATGAAAAACTATCCAGTTGACTCCTTCCCATGTATTTAAAAGGCTACATGAGACTGCTTTTTAGTGCCACCTTTGTCATTAATCAACCGTTTATATAGCTGAAAGTCTGTTATGTGGTTCTCTCAATTCCATTGTATTTATGTATCCTTGCACAAGTATTAGAATGTTTAATTACTGTTGCATTATAAGTCTTGATATTTGGAATAATAAGCCTTTCCACTTTGTTTTTAAAGATTATCTTGTTTATTCTGGGCCCTTCCAATATAAATTTTAGACCCAATTTGTCATATCACACTAAAGCACACACATGCACATGTACACACACACACCTGGGTGTTGATTAGAATTGTATCAAATCTATCAGTTTAGAGAGATGTGAAATAGCTGAGAATTCAAATCCATAATTATACAGAGTCATCACACTTCAGTCATTTCTAATTTTTCTCATTGAGGTTTGATAGGTTTCTGCATAGAGGCCACACACATTTTTATTCAATGTCTTCTTACATATTTGATTTTTTTAATGCTACTTTAAATGTATTATTTTTAAAGTATCTTTAAAAGTTTATGTTCGCTGACAGGAAATTGATTTTTGCATACTGATTTTGTATTCAGTAACCATGTAAAACTTATTTCTAATAATCTATAAATATATTTGAAATTTTTATGTTTACAATCATATCATCAAGAAAAATAGCAGTTTTATGTCTTCCCCAATTTTTTATTTGTTGATCTTCTAGGCTGGATAGAAATAATTGTTATGTAGAAGACAGAGTGGTGATGGCAGCATTGTTTTCTCATTCCCAAACTTAAAAGGATAAATCTTCCACATTTCACCATCTAATGTTTTTGTGTCTGCCCTTTTATCAGACTAAGCAAGTTTCCTTCTGTTCTAGTTTCCTATGAGTTTCTGTCATGACTGGATGATTTCTTTTATCAAATGTTTTTCTAACTATCCCTGAGAATCATCATATGCTTTCTCTCCTAATATTCTGTTAATGTGAACAATTACATGTATTTAATTTTAAATGTCAAGCCTACCTTACCTTCCTGGAATCAATCCAACTTGGTTTTGATATATCATTTGATTTTTAAATGTTAAATCAACCCTGTATTCCTTTGTATACATTGCTGGATTAAATTTGCAATGGTTTAAGAAATGTTTTATTTATTTCACCAGGGATACTAACTATAGTTTTCTAATTATTGTACCTGGTTCTGGTATCAGGGAAATTCTGGCCTCATAAAATGATCTGGGCAATGTTTCTTTCCACCACTGTTTTCTGAAAGAATATCTATTGTGTATGACTAGTTTTATTTCTTCTTTAAATATTTGGTAGAATTCACCATTGAAGCTATCCAAGCCCAGAGTTTTCTTTTTTTTGTGTTAATAATCTTGCTTTATGGGTGACAAAAAATTCTATCTTAAAAGAGGGGGCAAAGTGAAGACTAAAAGACAATGTGTGTGCATATACATACATGAATGCTTGATTAAATTAAACAGCTTCTACATAGCAAAGCAAATAATCAACAGAGTAAACAGACAGTTTACAGATTGGGAGAAAATGTTAGCAACTATACATCTGATAAGCAGTTGTCCTCAGCCTTTTTGGCACCAGGGACTAGAGAGGCTGTAAATACAGATGAAGCTTCACTCACAGACTGTTTGCCTCCTGCTATGCAGCCCCCCAGTTCCTAAGTTTCATGGAAGACAAATTTTCCATGGATGGGGTTGGGGGTGGGGGAAGTGGTGGAGCTCTGTGGCCTGGTCTGGTCCCTAACAGGCTGTGGACCAGTACCAGTCTGCAGCCTGGGGGTTTGGGGCCACAGTAACAAAGGGCTAATATCCAGAATCTACAAAAAACTCAAACGATCAGCAAGGAAAAAAACAAATTAACCCCATTAATAAGTGGGCAAAAGACACGAATGGAAGTTTTTCAAAAGAAAGACAAACAGCCAACAAACTTAAGAAATGTTCAACACCCCTAATCATCAGGAAAATGCAAGGTAAAACCACAATGAGATATAAGCTTACCCCTGTCAGAATGGCCATTGTTAAAAAGTCAAAAAACAATAGATGTTGGCATGGATGCAGAGAAAAAGGAATGCTTATACACTGTTGGTGGCACTGCAAATTAGTACAACCTCTGGAAAACAACATGGAGATTCCTCAAAGAAATACAGCCTTACCATTCGACCCAGCAATCCCACTACTGAGTATCTACCCAAAGGAAAAGAAGTCATTTCGTCAAAACGACATCTGCACTCCAACATTTATCATGGCACAGTTCACAATCACAAAGATGTGGAGTCAAGTTAAGTGCCATCAATTCATGAGTGGATAAAGAAAATACAAATACACACACAGAGAGTACTACTTAGCCATAAAAAGGAATGAAATGATGTCTTTTGTAGCAAATTGGATGGAATTGGAGACCATTATCCTAAGTTATCCAAAGTGAAATATCTCAGGAATGGAAAAACAAATACCTCATGTATTCTGTAATAATTGGGAATTAATCGATGGGCACACAACGGCACAAAGAGATGTAAGATCATTATAAATTAAGAAGAGGGGATGGTGGGGGAAGGAGGGGAGGGGTAAAAACCTACCTATCAGGTACAATGAACACTATGTGGGCAATAGCACGCTAAAAGTCCCAACTTAAGCATTTTAAAAGGTATCCATGTAACAAAAACATTTATACCTCCTTAATATTTTGAAATTAAAAGGCAAATAATTCTTATGCCTCAAGAGGCCTTGAAGAATTTATGAGAGTTCAAGAGAACACAAAAACATACTGTCATGACTTAGGTTTTTATCAATTTAAAAATTATGTTATAGTATATATTATAAATTTTTAAACCCCCTCAGTGAGGATATATTAATATTATTTTTAATTAGATGAAAAGCAATAAATGACAGTTGGAGCTGTCCCCAGTGGAATGGGATCTCCCCCACTCTGTTCTGAGCATGTAATAACGGTGAGGAGGGGCTTTCTGATGTGGCTGCAACATTGTTTCAACTTGAAGATCCTATTAGCTTATTTCATTAGTCTCCCACTTTTCACACAGTCAGAACAAAGTAGTACCTGACTCTCAGATGGGTGAGGAATACCATTTTGAACTCCATAACCAAAAAAGAAAGACGTGGCAGTTCAGGTTTGTTGGGAGTGGGGCTATTATAGTCCAACAGAGAAGCCAAAGGAGTTAGAAATGAGAACAGGGAAAAAAAGTGTTGAGCCTGGAAAAAAAAAAAAATGGGGAGTACCTCCCAAATTACTAGCGGTCATCTGGAAGACATTAACACAATACTTTTATCTCTAATGAGGTCATAGCAATTCGCTTTATACCCTAGTGTATCAGATGGAAGACAGATACAAAGAGAAGTTTCATGGGGTACGTTTACAAAACCACATCAAAAGACAGTCTTTATTACTTTGCCATAGTTGGACAAACAGGCCAGCTTCTTAAAAATTCTTGTAAGTCTCTGACTTTACGGTATCGCAAGAATATTCTGTCATCAACTACAATGCAAATAACAAAAATCCCAGAATTACAGGAAACAAAACAAAGCAGTCAGGCTGGAGGGGAAATAGGTTTTATAATGACATGTCTCAAATCTTTTTTGTTGGCTCCGGATAAAAGAGTATGTGTAAATATTATGTAGAAGAGTAAGATTTAAGATACTAAAGAATGAATAACAAATAATAAACATACAAACATGGTATTAATTAGCTCTAAAGTTACATCTGAACTGAAATACATTAGCAATGTTCAGCCTGTCATTTCATCAACTAGAGACTTTATGAGAATGTGAACAAAACAGGGGCTGTATCAGGGGTTTTGAAGAGTGTTAATTATTGATCACTTAGGCACAGAATACAGGACAGGTACACTTGGTCAGTAATACACTGTCAAGAGAGGCTGGGTAGGACCTGGGGATTGCTGCTCAGTAAGTGAGTTAGATTCTGGCATGGGGGGGAAGGAGATGCAGTTATGTGATTTTAAAAAAGTATTTGATCTATATTTAGAAGTTCATTTCCATTCCATTTGACAGCTGAATTGTTGGTTGACCTTTGAAGGAAAAAAAAAAAAAAAAATCACTCAAGTCTAAATGTTTCTTTCCTAATCCTACATTAGGGAGGAAACATGTCTAACCAACCTAGTGGCATTGATAAGAATAAATTATATAACATCAATAATGCTCTGAACACCACTCAGGGAGGTCAGTTGACTTACCCAAGGTCATAGCAAATTCAGAAAAAGAAAGCAAAGCTTTCCTACCTCCAACTAGGGACGTCAGCTTTCCTGTAATACACAGAGCTTATATTCTGAGGCCTTGAAAAAATTTAAAAAAAAAAAAATCCAAGCTGAATTTAACATGGCATTGTGGCTGGATTAAATTTAAACATTTTACACACCTTCTAGCATGATCCAGCTGAAAGAAACAAATGAGAGAGGTGGGATCTTGTGGCAATTAGGGGATACTTTTGGAGTTAAAAAAATTAATTTTAAATCCTAGCCCCTACTCTTAATCTTGAACAAGTTAATTAATCTCCCTGAACTTCAATGTTCCTTCTGTAAAATGAAGCTATGAGATAGTTTTTACAAATCACGGTGCCTCAATATCTAGTAAGTGTTCAATAAATAGTACCAACTACTTATTAATAGTTAATATTGCTTCTTTCCTTCCTTCATTCTGCCTTTTTCCCCTTCCTTCCTTCCCTTTCTATATTAAAAAAAATTAATGTTATATTCATTCACTAGCTTCACCTTTAGATAACACAGACATGAAGGTGATTTCTCTACTATTATACTTCTGAAAAAAGTGAAAATAAATCATTCAGTAAAGGTGTGCACAACCGTAACAAAAGCTATTATTTCTCTCAAGTGACTGCCATTTCAAGGAAAACATTAAACTAAAATAACAATGACTAAGAAAGCACCATTTTAAGAAGCCACATACTCCCATAGATTTCTTACTACCACACACACACCTCAGTTCTTGGGAATCATTAATGGTGAGCAACTACTTTATGCCGGATAAACTGATAAATGCAAAAGGTAAATGTTAAAGTTATAAACATTCCTACAGCTTCAGAAGATGGTCATACAAAGTATTAGCTATTAGTATAACACTGTAAACAATTTGTCATTAAATAATGTAAGCTGTTAGGTAGATCTATCGCTTTATATGATAGTTAAATGCCTTTTATTACCAAAAAAATACCTTTTATCACCAAACAAACTTTTCTTGACATCCGTTTCCTAGATTTCAGCACGTACGATTAAATGAACTTAAAACTGAATAATTCCATTGTTCTGCCACTCTTTGTGAAGCTTTCAAAACCTGCTCAGTTAGCAAAGTAAATCTTTTTTGTTTGTTTCTAGATCGTATTTTTTTCTTCTTTCTTCTTGTCTTCCTGTGCATTCTTCTTCAGGCAATTAACAAATTGTGTGTATGAATCTAACATATCTCACTTCCTCAGTGATTCCTACTAACCTGCAGATGTCCAAATTCCATCTTCTTGGTGGAAACATTTTGCTTTATCTTTTCTGGAGACAGGTCCTGCCAGACCTTTCCTACTTTGCATGTGGCTTTCCCACTACAGAAGTGGATTCTTTCTCCAACCATCTGAGGGCCAACCAGGAGCTCCAGCCTGCCATCTCAGCCTGCTCTTATTCAGCATTTGGAAATATATTAAAAAAAAAAAAAAATCCGTCCTCTGAAGCAAGTTCACAGTCTCCTCTTCAGAGACTAAAACCTGCTTCCCGCACCACTTACTGGAGTCAGTTTCCTGACTCAGCATCCTGCCCTCCCAGCATTTCCTTTGCAAATGCAGCATGAGCAACATGGATGAATTAGAAGGAAACGCTTCTGTAGAGAATTATATCTTACAAGCAAGTAATCGATAAATTTTAAGCATCCTAAAATAAACGTTCATAAGCAGTGAATGGTTTGGAATTTAAACAAATGGGTTTTGATCTGCTTCAAACTCAGCTAAACTTTTCCCTCTGCATGAGGCTCTTTTCAGGGATACACATTTGTAAAAATCCCAAGTTTTAGCCGCTATTTTTTTAAAAAAGGCATCCAATTGGGTTGTATATGCCAGTCTCCAGATGGTCAGCTTTTTTTTTAAATGATGTAAAGAGTCCTTTTATGGACCAGCAAATTGCAGATTGTTCAAAAATTTTGGAAGTATGAATTATTAAAAATCAATTCTCAATAAAGCATTGCCCATCCAGTCTCCCAAAGTAAGAAACCTTGATCTTTGACAACCCTGCACCTCCTAAATTCAGAAAGTCACCAAAAGCAATCATTTTCATCTCAGATGTGTCTCTGGAATTTGTTTCTTACTGATTCCAATCACTTTGGGCTCTCAGACCTAGTTTAAAATAATCTCTTACACAAGCACCACATCCCGGTAGCTCACCGTCCACCACACAGAAAATCATCATCCAAAGCAAAGATGAGCATGCTCCTTCTTGCTGCTAAAAATCCCGAGGCCTGCCGTGATTCCGAGGTAGAACGGGGACTGCTGACGTGCACGGGAAGATGCCCTCAATGACAGCCATCGCCCATCCTTGTCCCCCCCAATCCTTCACAGCCACCCTTGTTTCTGCCACCAGGAGTGCTCGCCATTTCCTGAATGTGTCAGGATCTTTCAGAGTCTGATGCCTCTGACACGGAAATCAGGTTTTCTCCCCAAGAACAACTTGTCTTTCCCACACTGCAAACTCCTACTTACTGGAGTGCCAGTTCCACTACCATCTTTCTAGAGTGGGGGCCTCTGTCCCCCTTACCCAGGTGGACTCGACTGCTTCATGTCCTGGGTTCCCACAGCACTTTGCAGTAAATGCTGTCTACGCCAGCATTTACTGTCTCAACTGTGATTTTCCTCTCAAACGTTGTCCTTCTTCTCCCCGTTTCTAACCAGAGCATAAGTTCTCCTAAGACACAAACTGTGTATTATTAAGTGGGTAAGTCCTGTGGATATTAACGTATATTGAGTCCCCTACTACATAGTAGCTTATCATGGTCTAACAAAAAGTGCATGGAATTTAAACCAGGCAACTTCTGGGTTCAAGTCATAGCTCCATTTTTTTCTAGAAACTTAGCTGTGGAACCCTGGCTTCCTCTCCTATATAACAGTTACTACGACCAACTCAAGGGGTATTTTTTGAGAAGTGACATTAAATGAGGCCATACATGAACTTTGCTTGGAGAAGTCTTGGCATGAATATAGCAAAAATAATGATAAAATGGCTCTAACATCTACTCAGCACCTATTCCGTGCTGGGCACTGCCCTAGCCCCTTTACAACTGTTGGGACTCTGAAAATATCCCGAAACGAAGGCCCTCAAAGTAGCCTCAGAAACGAAAGTTTTTCTCTGACGTTCTTCTGCCCTCCTGCCTCTCAGTCCCATTCTCTCTCTCAGAGGATAACAGTAGAAACTATTATAGAATCCCTCTTCCCCAAGGCAGGTCATAGAAACCAGAACCCCTTTTACACAAAGCCAGCCACAGAACCTAAAAATACTACTCTGGGTGGGCACGCTAGCTCACACCTCTATTCCTAGCACACTGGGAGGCTGAAGCGGGAGGAATGCTTGAGCTCAGGAGTTTGAGACCAGCCTGAGCAAGAGTGAGACCCCATTTCTACTAAAAGTAGAAAAAATTAGCGGCACTTGGTGGTGCACACCTATAGTCCCAGCCACTTGGGAGGCTGAGGCAGGAGGATAGCTTGTGTCCAGGAGTTTGAGGTTGCTGTGAGCTAGGCTGAGGCCATGGCGCTCTAGCCTGGGCAACAGAGCGAGACTCTGTCTCAAAAAAATAAAAATATATAAAAATGAAAATATTACTCTAACTTTTCCCCTGCCTTTCTGTGTAAAGACTAGCCATTAAGAAATTCTCTGACCTACCCTGTTTGATTGTAGATCAGAAGACCCTCATTCCAGAGAGGGTTCTGCTTCACACCCAGAAGGAAGGAATATATGCTCAGAGAGGCCCAGAAGAATCTAGACAAACATGTCTTGCTGGGTTTTCACACTCGATCTTTTAACATTAGATCATGCCCTTTTTGCCCAGTCCTGTTTCTGCATAGCTGCTCATACTTTGTTGCACCTAAGCATAAAAATGGACAATTTCCCCTGTATCTTTTACTCTTCATTCTGAAGGCTCCCAAGTATAAATATTAAATAAATTTGTATGCCTTTTCTCCAATTAATCTTTCTTTGGTGAGTTGATTTTTCAGTAAACCAGCAGGGGTCCAAGGTCAGGGGGTCAAAGTCACTGGGCCCTACACAAGCCACACACAGTGAACATCATCAACTGCCCCCATCTTACCAACTAGGAACCAAGGCCCACAGAGGACAAATCAGCTGGCGAATGCCACACAGCAAGTACCAGCAAAGCCAAGACTCGAACCCAGTTGGGAATTCTACCATGCACTCCATAACATTCTCTTATGTAAGTGCCTAAATTTTCATCTGGTCCTCACCAAAATCCCTTTTATTTTCTTCATTTTACAGATGAAAAAAACTGAGGCTCAAAATTGGTATGCCCCAAATCATACAGCTACAGGCTGAACAAGCCAGGATTCAAATCCAAGTACGTCTAAACTCAACCTAACAGACCTTTGGTCAAAAGCCCATGTACTTTTATAAAAGGTAGAAACATACTGAAGAACAGAGAAGAATGCGTACCTCAGGAGAAGTACCTGGCTTAGGGTAATTCAAAATACAGTAAGATTCCCTCTGGTTAAACTTATCAGGAAAACCTTCCTGGAAGAAGAGGGGTATTAAAAAAGTATTTGAAAAGTAAAACTAGAAATTAAAAAAAAATTGAAAACTATTATATTTAGAACCAAAAACAACAGAAGAGGAGCTTTCAGAATAAAAGGGGGAAGAGTCAGCAAGTCAGGGACACAGAATTGTGGGGTGAGCATGGGGACAGCGAGCCTGACTCACCCATGGGAACGGGGAAATAAAAGGCAAGCAGCCGTCAGGCCATGTACTCAGGTAAGTTTGAATGGGGAGCCCTTGGTGAGGTTTGAGAAATAAAGTGAAATCGATCAGACCTGGTCCTGGTAAAAATGAGTCAAAAGGAGTAACAGGATGGGAAGTGGGGGGACGAATCCAGGCAACAGGCTTCAAACCCAGTGGCGGGGGGAGGCCAGGGGCTAGAGGGGCAGATCCCTGGAGTAGCTGAAAGGACACAGGTGAGAGGCTGTAGTGTTATCGGGGCCGATGACAAGGTTCTGAACCTGGGAGAGAACAAGAATAGTAATGCCACTCCAAGAAAGTGGGACCACTTGATGACATTTTGCAGAGGAGTCTGGTTTTAGATATGTTGAATCCAAGAAGCCACTGGAGGTTTTCAGCAGGCAGACAGAGATGGAAAATTAGAGCCTGCAGAAGTGACTGGAGTTGGTAGTCTGCCTACAGGTCTGTGTGACGCGGGTACATATGCAAGAAAACAAGAAGGAGGGGAGAGAGAGGGGGAGAAACCTAAGGACTTTACATTGGGAAACCTCTACATTTTTGCGGCAGAAAAAAAGAGGAAAAAAATAGCATTTTTCAGCAAGCCAAGTGAAGAGGAGTTTTCAGGAAGTACTGGTTAGTTGCCTCAAATCCCACCAGAAGTAATGGAACCTGAATTCTCACAACTAAGGGAAACATAACGTGTCTTTTCCAAAATATCTTAAATACCATGATGGGACTAGAAATTAGATGATAAGGGGCCAAAAAGTAAAGTAGAAAAATAGAAGCAAGTTCTCCGGGAATTCTGCAAGAGGAAAAACTCCACATAAGAGCAAGTTGAGGATGCTTCCATAAAACTGCAAACTTCCTAGTAAAATTAGAAAAAGCAACCCAGCTCAGAAGAGGGTGGGGAGGATGGTTGCTGAGGAGGAGAGTGGAAGGCATTTGAAACAGGAAGGGCCACCAGCAGGCAGCGATGGTGGGGAATGAAATGTCCACCAAGCAGAAAGGAGTAAGCAGACAGCTCAGAGCCTCTGGAAAGTTCAGTGGATTTTGCCAGCATTTTTGTGGCTCTCTCCAATAATCACTGACAGCTGTGAGTAAGGGAGGAGGAGCTGGCGAATAGCAAAGTGGACACACTAAAAGGTCAAAAGGCTGAGAAATGCTAAGATAATAGTGGGCTTCTCTCTGCATGGATCTGCTGAGTAGAGCAGCGAGGGTTCCAGAAATAGAATTTCCTGAACTGCTATTCTAGGGATGCTGTCTGTGCTTAATCCTCTAGCTCATACAAGAAGTAGGCACATGTACCAAGGCCACCGTGCTGAGGTTCCCCAGCAATTATAGGAACAGCCCAGGAAGAGGAAAGCCCGATACGGTGCGAATCCACTACAAGATGCTATTGCTGGAACAAATTTGGAAATGGAAGCAAAGAGTCAAGTACATAGAACCCGCCCTGCCCCCTCCACTCCCCTTCTGGCCCTGGGAGAGTAAAAGATCCAAAGGAAAGGGCAATTGTGGAATAAATTTCAACAACTATGGTATTACAAAAGAAAACCGATTTTGAGTTAAGGTAACAAAAGAAAGGAATTTGGGGAGTAGGGGAATAGCTCATATTTTTTTTTTAACAAAATGAGCTCAGAGTATCAGAAGGACTCAGAGCAGAGCACATAGGTTCGGAAGGGGCCTGGAGAGAGCAGGGGATCAGGACTGCATTAGACGGGGGCAGAATTATGTGCGAACCGTAAATGCCAAAATACATGGTCATACCCACCCATAAGAAGGAGTAAGAAGAGCTGTTAGCAGGGGTTAGTTTAGAACAGTGACATTTATTTTAAAAGTCCATTGGTTCCTATGCTGTGCTACACAGACAGTTCTGCTCAGTGAGAGGTAGACTTATGCTCATCGGTGATTCAGTCCTATAATTAGACGGCAACAACTCTCAAACTGAGGCTGGGGAGTGGGGAGAGGACAGCTAAGTCCTATAACAAAGATTTTCTTAAGCAAAAGAAAAGAAGGAACCGCATTCACAATTTTGCATGGCTCCCCTCTCGCAGGATCCAGACTTCACACACACCGGAGCATACATTTTCTCAAAGGCGTTAGCTGCAGGCGAGGTTCACAACCTGTTTCAGGAAAACACACTCGAAGCACAAGTAGCACATACATTAAAGCTGCCTGTTGGGTCTCTTTTCACAGAAAGAGAAGCTAAAATAAGGGCTTAGCCTTAAAATTTGTCACCAACCACTTACAGCACAGGAAGCAAGCTGGAACTGAGATTAAGATCTGTGATAAACTCTGCTACTTATAGACTAGAGTGCCTAGTTGGTGCTTAGAATGGGAATTGACTCAACACTTGAATATATTGCCATTATGGCTACAGTTATTATTATCATCATTTAAAAATAAGGTCTGCCTTCACATGCAGTGCTTAGATCTACTGAGCTCAAATATAATTAAACAGAATAAAGCAGAGAATTTGAATGAGTCATTTCTAAAGACCACGTACTTAACCTAATGTAACAACTGGGATTTAGGAACCAACAAATTTATCCATGCTATTATCCACGTACAGTCCCATTGAGAAGATGGTTTATTAACATACTCTTATTCCTGCTACATATTACTTGTTTTCTGGAGCTAGGGACAAAGGAAAGCCTGCTAGAACCTGTCCCTCTGCCTTCGAAAACACTTGTGAAATGCTAACACATTTGTATACACAGCCTGTGATGATTATTTGAAGATAGACTCAGAGACTCCTGCATAATAGGCACAATGGATAAGAGCAGACCTTTCAGAGCCTAACAGACCTAGATTTGAACCACATCTCTGCTAATTATCATGACCAGTTTCCTTCTCACTGAAAATGAACATAACAAAACTCTAAAGGGTGGTATCAGGATCAAACTTTGTATGTAAGACCTTTAGCAAAGTAAGAACTCAAAAAATGCTGACTATTGTTATGAAAAGGGGTCATTACAGATCAGTTTGCCTTTTACCAGTGAGGTCACACAGACACAGTTGGGAAACAAAACTAATTCTCATCACCTAGCTCAGTACTCCCTGGCTGGATTTTAGCCGCAGGTTATTATTAAATGTCAGTGTGACCTTAAAGTCTTGATCCAGCAAGGTTGTAAGCAAAATTTGCCTTCCTTGTATCTTTTTCTTAGGCTTTTCTTGTCTCTTTTACCATCTAACAACTTTCCTTATGCTTACATTGTTTCTTGTTCATCACGAAGGAGACCATGGGGTGGGCTGATGCCTTTTTCATTAATAATCATTTTACCTGTGTACAGAAGAGACCAACCAGTTTCTATGGACACTATTTGTTGACCATGTCTGCTGAATAGTAGACCTCAGGTTTTCATTTGCAATTCATCATATCTATAAACATCCATGATCTTTATACCTTGATATAAGCTCCTGTATAAAGTTTTACACAAATCCTTAAAGTGAAAAAAATATTTCAATAAGAGCTAATCATTTAGCTAAAGGAGATAATCCTTTAGCAAATTCAACTTAATTAAAAATATGTTTTGTCTAAAGAAGGTATGTTATTTTAACTTATCAAGAGACTTTAATGGAGTAAGTGCCATTTCAGAAAAGGACAAAAAAAATATTTTATCAACATTAGTATTTATACATAGCAGATTACTTACTCCATTGTTATTGTAACCTTAACTATATCCATATTTGTTTTCATCTGTGCTTGGGAAAAGAAAACCATAACTGCTATTTTCTTGAGCAATAAAGAAAACTCCCATTTCTCTCCAATTTAAAAAATTTACCTAACAAATTGATTTTTAAAATCAAAACTATTACAATCTTCCAGTGAATATATTTTATAGTGTGAAATATAAAAGGTCTTCCAACAACTCTGTAAATTTGGAAATGAAGTAATATTCTGTGAATTCCCCTTGCATAATTTGAAATGACCAGCAGAGGGCAGAGCTAAAGATTTGACGCCTGAATCCCTGCGCATGAATGAGAAGAAATTTCCAAAATGAGGCTGAGGAGTTCTATTTTTGACTGAAATTTAGCATCTCAGTTGCTATATTTGCTGAGCTTAGAAACATGCCAAGAAGAAATGTCAACCTAATAATCTCTTCAGCAAAAAATGGGGAAATAAAAAAATCAACACTGCAATAATTCTTTTTTTTTTTTTTTTTTTTTAAGATTCAAGGTCTCACTCTGCCACCAAGGCTTCAGTACAGAGGCACATTCATAGCTCACTGCAGCCTTGAACTCCTGGCCTAAAGCATTCCTCCTCCTGCCTCAGCCTCTAGAGTAACTAGGATTACAGGCTCAAGCCACCATTCCCGGCAATAAAATAATTTAATGTAGTAGCAGTGCTGGAATTAGCAGAAGAAATGGAATAATATAACATTACTAGTACCTTGTTCCTTTTTATGCATAAAACTGAGGTACAATTAAATAATTTACAAATCAAATCAGAAACACTTGGTATATGTGATAAAGAGACACTATCTATAAAAATTAATCTGTAAAAAGTAATTTTATATCTGTATGTGTTACATAATAACTTCTTAATCTAGAATATGTATCCTACAGACAAGATTATTGCAAAAGTTTTTCATACTTTTCTAGGGTTGTTTGAAACTTTGATAAACAAAAATTATTTTATTCTCAGTCTCAATATTCTTTAATGTTTTCCAAACTTTAGGTAACTTTAATGTTTCCTAATCCCTTGTATTTCAGAAAGAACATGCTGATAATTACATAAAGGAAGACGCAAAAGGAAGAAAAATCCCAGGGGTTAGGCCTATCGGTACAGTATACATTGAATAAGAGCAAATATAATTTTTTTAAAGATAGAATTTTTATTCATCTGCAATTCTAGATCTGAACATCTGCATTTTACATCTTAAGTTGTTTTTTTTTTTTTCCAAGTAAGAACAATGAAAGAGTTAAACAGACAAAGTCCTTGTAAGACATAAAAAGTCATGTTAATTCCACTGAAGATTCTGTTAACCACCTGGAGACCTACTCAGTCTCTCTCAGCTGAGCAGTTTCTCAATTAAACACAAGAAGTTAACCAAAGCCTTAATGAGCAATCCGGGGAAAATGTTCCATCATTAAGCTTAGTTTCAGCACAGCACTCTCATCAGCTGAACTGTAACTCCTGAGAATTCAAAGGTAGGACCTCCTTTGAGTTAAAGAAAAAAAGCTAAGAGCAGCTTCCACATCGAAGTAGCAACTAATATTCACAGAACACACTTTCTAGAGCAAGGTTTCCCCAAACTTGGCTGATCAAAAACCCATATTTCCAGAGCCCATCCTCAGATCTAGTCAATCAGACTTTCACGAGTGGAGCCCAACAATCTGAACTTTAGAAAGCTCCCCAGGTAGCACAATAACATGGAAGAGAGTAGCCTAAGATGAAGCTGCTGACCTAGCCAGGAAGTAGCTAATGGAGGCTGAGGTAGGCCATAAAGAAGAGGCCAGGCACAGTGGCTCATGTCTGCAATCCCAGCACTTTGGGAGGATCCCTGGAGCCCAGGAGTTTGAAACCAGCCTGGGCAATAAAGAGACCCCATCTCTGCCAAAAACAGAAAAATTAGCTGAGCTTGGTGGCATGCACCTGTAGTCCCAGCTACTTGGGAGGCTGAGGCAGGAGGATCATTTGAGCCCAGGAGTTCGAGGCTGCAGTGAGCTATGATGACAACAATGCACTCTAGTCTGGGCAACAGAGTAAGACTTTGTCTCAAAAAAAAAAAAAAAAAAAGAGTTATGGTATTATCCTCAGGTTAAAACATCTCCAGCAACTATAAAAAGATTGGACTTGGTTTTTAAAAAAATCACTCTTTCGTGAAGAAGGAATGGAAGAGGGTAAGAGCAGAACCACAGAGACTAATTAGGAGACTATTTATTGCTTGAGTCCAGGTGTAAGACAAAGGTGGCTTGGACGAGGGTGATGGCAGTAGAAAGAGGGAAAAAGCCAACAGATTGGCCACGGAGGGTGGAGAAAGGGCACAAGATGTGCAGTTGGCTTTCTTGGGTTAGAATTCCATCTCTGCAACTTAATAAACAATGTCACCCTGGCCAAGTTACTCACCCGAAGTCTCAGTTTTCACATCAAAAAATGGAAGTCAGATTCAGTAAGTTATTTAAATTAAAATTTATTATTGAATTGATCATGTTAAAACACTTGGCAAAGTGCTTGCTTGTCCCTCAGGAAGTGCTGAATCATGCAATAAGAAACAAGAAACAAAAAGTCCCAATTTCCTTTGACTCTTCCCTCCATTTCTGTGACCTGAACTGAGGGGAACCAAATAGACCCTCTTGGACTCACCAACCTGCATTCACCATGGGATCTAATTCCATCTTACCCAGAGGAGAACGGTATCCACCATTAGGTCTTCATAGCCTATCCCCAAAGTCTACTGTTTCCACTCTAACAAAATAACATTTTAAAGGACATACCAGTAGCAGTTGTCAAGTGAGATGGCACAATAGTGATATCAGATTGGTGTCCACTAATTCAGGGGCAAATTCTTAAATATGAAGTCCAAACAACCTACATTGAAAGTGAATTTTTTTCTAAAATTCACTAAATAGCAAAAAATTCTTACTAAATAGCAAGTCAGG
>RJWJ010035056.1:0-16905 GCA_004363605.1 Indri indri
GATCACATCACTGCACTATAGCCTGGGTAACAGAGCTAGACCCTATCTCTTAAAAAAAAAAAAAATAGTAACCTGGATCCAGCCTATCTTTCTACCCTGGGTATCATTTACTAAGAAACATACTACCCCAAAATTAAATGGCTTAAAACAGCAATCACTGAATGGTATCTCATGATTTTGTGTGTGTCAGGACTTTGGGCAATGCTCAGCTAGATGGTTCTTCTGTCTCATAAGGCACTTACTGGTGTCACTTGTAGGCAGTTAGCTGTCTGACACCTTGGTAGGGACAGCTGCAAGTTTGGACTCAGCTGGGCCCCTCTCTCTTCACATGTTTCCAGGACCTCTCCTTTTTGGCCTTTCCAGTAGGTGGTCAGCCTTTGTACATATCTGTTTAGGGTCACAGAGGACCAAGATAGAAGCTGCCAGTCATCTTAAAGGTGAGGCTCAGAACTGGTACTGCATTACATCTACCATATTCTAACGGCTACAACAGTCTGAGGCCAGCCAGGATTCAAGAGGAGGGGAAACAGACCCACCTCTCGGTGGGAGGTGCCTCAAAGAATGGGTTGTCATCTTTGATTTGTCACACTCTCCCGGGTCATCTCCCACGTACTACTCTCCCCCTTATTTACCATGTGAGCTTTCTTTTTGTTCCTCAAACAGGCCAAGATTTTTTCTCTTTCAGGACTTTGTGTGTGCCTATGCCAGGAGTGCTCTTATCCCAGCTAGCTGTTTCATGTCATTCAGCTCCCAGCTGAAATGCCACTTCTTAATAGAAGCCCCCGCCCCACCATCTTGTGGAAGCCTTCTCTGGTTACCCAACCTAACTCCCTAATTTATTTCCATAACTGTCAGATAATCTCTCTGGTTTTTGTTTTTGTTTTGTTTTTCCTATTTCCTCTCATTAGAATGTGAAAACAGGAGACACAGGGACCTTGTCTATCCTGCTCACTCCCTCATTCTCAGCACTTAGAACCATGCCTGGCACGAAATCTGTCCTCAGTAAACATTTGTCAAGTGAAAATATGAAGTGGTGAATTGGGATTCGAAACTAGATCTGACTGACTCCAGAGCTAAAAACCAAACTGTCCTTGTAACCCTTTGTATTCCAGACAGCTACTGTCAATGTAGGCCCCAGGGCAAAGAGACTGTACAAAGCAGAGAGCTCAAGGACACAATTAAGAAGGGGATTATCCCATAAGGAAGCTGCTGCCAGGCTACCCTACACTGAAAATTCAAAGACAATGTTCTGTTCCAGCAAAGCCCAACGTTTCTTTGTCTGACCTCATTTCAGCCATTGTTGTTTTGACTTTTGGAGATGAAAGATCTCCAAGGTGTGGTGTTGCCTCAAGGCCATTTGGCTTGTTTCTGGCTAGGCCCCTTGGACACTCAGTTTTGCCCGGGCCACACCAGTGAGTGTTGCCCCGTCCAATCTGGAAGTGGGCCACAGCCATGTTTGTGCTGGGGCTTTAGGGAAACATGGTTTATAAATGCTTGTTTCCTCTGAGTCATTGCACAGACTTGTCCCTTCAGTACAAACATTCCATTTGGTTTTTTAACTGGGGAAGGAGGGGGTGGAAGCCAAGGCTAACTGGATCAGGTTTGAAAGGAAAAGGGAAGTAAGAAAATTTAAATAGATTTTTCTATATTAGTGAGACCCACAAAGGAACCCTTATCTGGGCTTCAGATTCATGCACAAAGTTTCATCTTTATTTGTTTATTTGCCTGAATAAAAAAAGAAAAAGTTCACACAGTAATTTTTTTCCCTCAAGTTTCCATAAAAATGCTGGAATGTGACAATAGTTTTACAAAAACAGTTTAAGAACAATTAAAGTGCATGTAACCATTTTTAAAGTTTATATTAAATGTTCTGTATTAAATAAAAAGGAATTCTGCTTCTAATTTCCAGGCATTGTTGATTATATTATCTTCTAAATGACCACTGACTAGCTTTTATCATTACCGTAAGTTTTCTGTGAATTATTATGTCTTCCAGATCAAAAGAATTAACTCTTCATTTTTTGCCTTTTAAATACATCATTCTGCCTTATGACTTAGTGCCAGGCTTCTCATCTGCAGAATTTGGCTTGTAAAAACAATAGTTGCTCATAAATAACTCATAAAGTTATTATGAAACTCAGATACAATTTAATCATAGATATAAAATATGATTCCTAATTCATTCATTAACCACTTGACTTTGTGTAAATTATCATCATGAGCATTAAGCTCAAGCATTTAAGAGGTATCAGTTAGGTGCTGGGCCCAATGTCTAGCATTGGGAATATAAGAGGTGTCAGCCAATGCTGGTCTCAAGGGAATTACAATTCAGTACAGAACTAGATGTGAGCTCTCTGAGCCATGGGTTTGTCATCAATTAGAGGAAAATGTTTAATTCTATGCCTGGCATAAAGTTCAAGTGCCACAGATGAATTTCATAGCAGATTCTGCCAGTATCCTGCCCAATGGGTTGAACACAACCTTCAATTGCCTGAGAGTTTTTCCAGAAGGCTGCACTATAGCCACCCCCCATACACACACACATACACACACACACACACACACACACACACACACAGGACAGTCTGGAAGCACCAGGATTAACACCCCCACCTCCAGCAATCTTCAAGCAATGAATAGTGGGAGTGCACAAATACCCCCAGCTCCCTCAACCCTCAAGTGGGACAGTTACGAGGCATATGTTTTATGCTAGTTCCTAGAGTTTTGCCATGGGAATAAGCTTCAATTACCCACCTTAGTAGATGGGTGATTCATAACACACCTCTTCTTTGTTGCCTCCCCTTTCCTGCACCACTTCCCTTCTCTGCTGCTGTTTCATGGGATCCCCTCTCAGATAAAGTACTCGCACTGGAATCCTTGTCTTTGGGACTATTTCCAGGGGAAAACCCACACCAAGATAGTTTTCTTCCTTACAAAGTTATGGTTTTAATGCCCAGGACAGCCAGCTAGCCTTGCACAAAATAAAAACTCCATTTCATTACCACATCTATCTTATTGATCTTGGCTATTATTATATCTAAAAATATAGTAAGTAAATTTGTAACTTTTAAAGTTCTTTAATGCATACTATATCATTTAATCTTCACAAATAGCCCTGAGAGATAGAGAAGACTGAGACCAGTAGAGGTGAAACATCTTGCCGAAAGTTAAAGGGTCAGTACATCAGAACACTGGATCTCGAACCAAGCAGATTCTGGGCTTTTCCCACTACCCCCAGGCTGCTGGGTGAGACAATACATAGAGCTGAGAGCAGACTGCTCCCCATTCCTGGAAAAGTGGCTCTAAATGCATGTTCTCCTGTTAGGGTCTGGAGTATCATCTCTGTATACGAATGTGAACTTTTCAAGCTGTTCTCTTTTAATTGAGATGATCATCATCACCTAACACCTCTGGAAATGGCAGACATGGCAAGAGTGTTCTGAAGAAAGATGCTAAGTGAACACAGTATAGTAGTCTGGTTTTTATTGTTCCATAACACCCTAGAAGGCTAAGGAGATCTCAAGTATCTTGATAGGTCCACTCTAAGGACCATAAGTCAGAGGCATTGAAGGGTTTAGAAATGTGGATGAAGTTAGCCGCAGCAGAAAATCAGGAAACACAGCACAGCTCCTCCCTCATCTTGTGCGGGAAGCTTTAGTTTCTCCTCCACAGAATGAAGCTTGTCATATCAACCTCGGTTACCAATATTTCTTGTTATAGGAAAAGAGCCACAACAGAGAAATGTTTATTCTTTATTCTAGCTAGCATAACAGAGTAACTGTTCTATTGCTGTCATTACTCTGGTGAGAGCTGTAAGGCATGCAAGAACTCAGTCGCATCGCATACATAGGTCAGTGATAAAAGTGAGAAAATGAAATTAGAACTGGAGCAACAGGTTCCTGAGCCTCACAGTTTGCTGTCAAAATCCCAGTGTCCAAAACTGTGAGGTGCTTCAAAACCAAACCAGTGGGTGGAGCCAGTGACAGGAGAGGCTAGGTAGAGGCAATATTACATTCTACCGGTGGGGGAAAATCAGCTCTGGTTAATACAGAATTCCTTTCAGAAGCTGGGTGAGGGGGCACAGAGTCCAGCCTGGAATAGGAGGCTGGCCATGGACTCCACAGATGGTCACAACTAGATTTCAGGAAGGAGCTTCGGTCTCAATGGGAAAGTAGACTATTGAGCATATACTTAATTCTTCTGATGTGAACTGTGTAGGAAGTCTTCAGGAAAGGCTGTGGCTAAGTGGGCAAGTGCCCAGAGCTCCTTCCAGTCACATAAGTCTATGGGTCAGTGCAGCACAATTAATTCTAGACTATACACCTGCTTGAGATGGGATGTGGGAGAGTAAGGTAGGAAGCCTCCTAAGATATGCCTTACCTTGGCCCGGATTGTTTCAGGAACCTTCACAGAGATGGGCTTTTTTTTGTTGTTGATTATAGCAAATAAGGGAGGGGAGGGGAGGGCTTTTGGAGGACAAAAAAGGACCGTATGCTGTAGTCCCTGCCTTCAAGAAGTTTGCAATCCAGTTAGGGAGGCAAGCCATTCACCCACTGATGAATCAAAAACAGTATCAAAGAACTTTATAACTGAAGGCCAAAATATAAAGCTCACCAGCAGGTGATGGAGTGATCAATCTGGGCTAGAGTAACTGAAGGTGGCTTCATGGAGAAGCTTTGGGGCAGCTTTGGAAGCGGCAGTTACAGAGTAAATGACAGCTATAGTAAATGGCCTCATGTGAAAGGCTTATTGACATGCAGACCTATGGAAAAGTAATTGATTTGGTTCACTAATGTTGTCTATAAATATGAAGGACCACAGTCACTCCCACCCACGGCTTCCTTGGAATGTTGGAATCGGCACGTACAGCATGCAGAGTGTCATTTAACATTTACCCTGTCTCTCCACCACCCCTGCTCTTGAGATCTGAGGAGAACTGCAACAGGATGTGGGCCCCGGAGCCTTCAAGACTTGGCCTTGGACTGCTATTCTGGGGTATTTTGTTGATTGCCCAGGAAAAACTCACAGTATGCATTCTGGAATAGCTCTTTGAGAAGGGAAGTGGCAAGAATGCTATTGCCTGCACTCATGAGAAGACTTGGTACTTGGAATTTGCCAACTGTGTTTCTCTAGGTTACTGGGGACCTAGATCCTATGCACCTGAGCTCTCCTTACCTTCCTCATATGAACACAATGTAGAGGATCCTTTAGTTGTCCTTTCCAAGGTATTCTAAGACCTCAGACACAGCATAGAGAAGCAGAAACCCTAAGGGGCAGTGGAAATGACAGAGGCTCTGATTAGGAATTAGGTTCCCTTAGGCAAATTACATAATGTCTTTGTAAAATCAGAAGATATTTACATCTCAAGTTAGGCAGGAGAGTTAATTGAGATAATTTGATAAGAGATTAGTGAGCACTTCCTATGTTTCAGACTTGGAATCAGATCCTGGTACAAGGGGTACAAAGACAAATTCATCCAACCACTCATTCATTCATTCAGAAAATGTTTAGTATCTATTATTAGCTCAATGAATAAAATGAAGCTCTAGCTTATATTCTATTGAAGGAGATACGCAAAAAACACACCTAACCCAGGAAATATATGTAATGCAAGGCATTAATAAGTGCCATAAATAAAAATAGAGGGGGGAAAGGAGGTGGGAAGGAGGGTAGGCCTACTCTAAGTAGAGTGTCCAGAGAAGGCCTCCCTGAGGTGGTGACATGAAAGCAGAAGCTGGAATGAAGCAGAGGAGCAGGCCGAGTGGCCACCTGGTGAAAGCACATCCCAGCAGAGAGGATGGGAGGCATGAAGCCTTGTGGTGAGCACGTGCTTAGCATGTTCACAGCATGTCCAGGCTGCCCCTGTGGCTGAAGCAGAGGACTCCAGGGTGAGTGTGGCAGGAGATGAGGTCAGAGAGGTGGGTGGGGGACAGATTGTGTGGGGCCTTTGAGGCACTGGAAAGAGCTTTAGATTTTGTCCTGAATATTGTGGGAAGCCACTAGAGGATTTGACCAGGGAGTGACAAGATATGATTTATGTTTTCAAAAGATCACTCTGACAGTTGCATGTGGAATGGGCTGGCGAGGGAACAGATGAGAACAGAAGCAGGAAGAGTGAGGACAGGGTGGGAGCAAGAATGATGACTGGGGCTGGGGTAGTGATGGAGCCATTGAGAAGTGGTTGGATCGGGAGTATATTTTGAAGGTACAGTTAATAGAATTTTCTGATGAAGTAGATGGGATAGAAGGAGAGAAGTCAGACAGGACTTAAGAGTTTTTGGTCTGAGTATTGGGAAGGACAAGGTTTAAGGGGAAAGGAAGTCAAAAGTACAGTTTTGTACAGACGTCAAGTGGAGATGTCAGTAGGCACCTGGATATATGAGTGTGGAGTTCTGGAGAGAGGTCAGGGCTGGGAATATAAATCTGGGAACCATGAGGATATGGATGGCATTTAAAGCCATGACTGAATGAGATCATCTAAGAGGTAGCATAGCTGGGGAAGAGAAGAAGTTAAAAAAAAATCAAGCCCTTTGGAACTCCTCTCTTTAGCATTTGGAAGAAGAGAAGGAAAAGACAAGGTGGGTAAGTTTCAAACTTAAAAAACTCACCAGTAAGTAGGTAAAGTAACTAGCACCATATCTGGGACATATCAGATGAGCAAGAAACATTACTTCTCCTTTCTTGGTAGAGTCCCTGGACTTTAAGAAGAGGCATGTAACCATGTGAATTAAAGTGACAACATCTAATTCTCACCAGGCATATCTGTGCTTTGAGGAAAGAAAGCTCCTGTGAAACAAAGAGTGAAAATAGAGAATAAAGCATTAGTTTTGGAGTCATGAGGACTAGATTTGGCAAGTTCTTAAGGTCTCTAAACTTCACTTTCCTTCTTTATAAAATGAGGATAATAATAATAGTACCTGTTTTGCAGAAATTTTATGAAGATCAATTGAGATAACACTTATGAAAATATAAACTATTTTGGATATACTACTCTGTACACTATTGTGAAGTCCAAAATGCCATATATGTGTTAGTTGGTAATTGATCTAGCCATTATGTTTTTAATGAATGATGTGGGGATTGTAAAACATGTCCAAAAACTCTTTAATACTCTTCCTTCAAAAGGGGGAATCTAATTCTCCTCCCCTCAAATGTGAGCCAGACTTAGTGAATCATTTCTAATAAATCAAACATGAGGGAAGTGGTGCTATTGTGAGTTCTGAGGTTAGTTCATAAAAAGAAAGGCTCTTACCTATTTCTATCTCTTGGATTTCATGATCTGGGGGAAACCCACCACCATGTTGTGGAGCTACTCAAGCAGCCTTATGGAAAGCCCATGTGGAGAGCAGAGAGGCCTCATACCAAAATCCAGTATCAATTTGAACCTTGGAAGTGGATACTCCAGCCCCACTCAGCCTTCAGATGAGTGCAAACCCCATCAACATCTTTACTGCAACCTTAGAAATCATGAGCCAGAATCAACCAACCAAGCTGCATTTGAGTTTATGACCCACAGAAATGTTGAGAAATAATAAATGTCCATTGTTGTTTTCAGTCACTAGGTTTCAGGGTACTTTGTTACACAGCAATAGATAACTAATATACATCATCACATCAGTCAAAATCTTGTTAAAGAATAAAAGTTAAAATTTTCAACAACGGCTTGAATACATAGGTGGCTAAAATAAAGTAGAACAGAAAGAACACTGATCTAGGACTAAAACAACGTGGATTCTGGACCCAGCTCAGACACGAGGTAGTTGTGTCATAGACCAAACTTCACAATTCAGTCTCTAGTCTCTACATCTCTAAAGAATACTCTCTAAGAAGCTTCTAGCCCTCTGATTTTTTGTTATCTGAAGGTTAATTTGGCTTCTGGAGCGAAGATGACGTCTTTCTTGACCAAAACATCACATGCCCACCTGAACACTTTCTGCTTCTGAGGCCTTTTCTACTATTTCCTTGCCATGGGGCCAAAGTTTATAAGACTATATGCGTAGTGGCCAAAACCTTCCTTCTCCAACCAGCTTACAGGTACTTGAAACTATATGCGTAGTGGCCAAAACCTTCCTTCTCCAACCAGCTTACAGGTACTTGAAATTCATTAAGAACTTATTCTTTTGGTGTTGTCTGATATTAAAATGTATATTCCAGCAAGATCCCTTACTTATATGAGTATTCTATGGCTACTGAAATAAATTACCATAAATTTATAGGCTTAAAAGATATTATCTTTATTATCTTATAGTTCAACAGGTCAGAAGTCCAAAATCAGTCCCAGTGTGCTACAATCAAGATGTCAGCACAGCTGAGTTTTTTCTGAAGTCTCTGGGGAGAATCCATTTCTTTGCCTTTTCTGGCTTGCAGAGACCACCCGCATTCCTTGGGTCATGGCCCCACAGTAATGCTGGAGCTCTGCTTCTGTCTTCGCATCTCCTTCTCTCACCCTGACCCCTGAACCCCTCTTATCAGAACCCAGTGATTACACTGGGCTCACTCTAATAATCCAACATAATCTCTCCAGCTCGAGACCTTTAACTTAATTGAATCTGTGAAGTCCTTTTTGCCAAGTAAAGTAGCATATTCTAAAAATTGGTTCTTGCCTTTTAAAAGATTTGTATCTAAAAAATGTTAAGACAAGTACAAAAACAACTATGGTACAGGGAAAATATGGTCAAGCTATCCCAACTGTACAACATTCAGTAGGAAGGACAACATAAGCAAGACTACTCTCAGATGAAGATTTTAAGGAAAATGTCAAGGGAAGATGAGAGAAAGGGAAAAAAATGATATTAAGAATTCAGATCCAGGTAACTAAGCAAAATGAAGGAGTTGCCATCAACATAATCATGGCAGTCAGCGAGGGATGGGGCAGCTGGTCTCAGTTATATAATATGGGCAGTTTGAGACATATCTAGAAGGTCTAGTTCAGGATATCCAGCAGGTAGTTGGAAATGAGATATGCATTTAGAGCCAAAAAGAGAAATTGACATTTGGAGATATAAACGCAAAAGTCATTTGAATATAGAGATAGAAGTGGACACCTTGGAAGTAGGTGAAATCACCAAAAGTAAATAGATTTCAGAGGACTAAAGAAAGAACTTCTAAAAGACAAGAAGATGGAGAGGAACAAGCAAAAGAAAGAGAAATGGTCAGAGAAACAGGGAAATCAGTGCAACGAATGTCACAAAAGCTAATGAGTTTCAAAAAGAAGAGATAGTCATCACTATGGACAATTTCAAGTTATCAATGTGAGTGCAGAGTTGCAAAGAGATGCAACTAGATGCATCATTCTAGAATATTTCACCATACAGAGGCAATAGGTGAAATAACCTCAAGAACATAGATAATAATAAAGTAATTAAGAAGTTATAAGTTTTGACAATATATTTCTTTTGCTTTTATTCATACTGAGTTTACTTGTAAGCTTATATAATTTAATTTTTAATAATGGCTGTGTTTAACAACAACCTCAGATAATTTCTGAAAATATAATGACTGACAGTTGCAAACCAGAAAGAGTCTGCTCCAGCACACCAATGATCTGGCTTTAAAATCCACAATTCGTTCATTCACATTGATTCCATGCCTGCTCTTTGCTGGGTCCTGGGCTAGTTGCTGGGAAGATAAACGTAACCAAGAGGCAGACTCTGCACTTGAGAATATCAGGCCAATGGAGGAGACATACTTGCAGATAGAAATTATTAACAACATGTACAATGAGTATTCTAATAGAAATCTATACAGGTCTGACAAGAGCACGGAAAAGGGAATAACCAATCCTGCTTCCTTTTTTTTAAAAGGCCATATTCATTAGGATGAATTATAAGGACCTCTATGAGCTAGTCCTTCCTTCCTTACCAGCCTAAGCTCCCATAACCTCTCCACTTGTATCCCAGTGGTTGTATAACATGATGATTGGGGGCACAGGCTGTGTAGTCAGGTGGACCTGGGTTCAAATACAAGTTCTGCTACTTATCAGTATTCAATGACTAAGTAATTTTCATCTGCAAAATGAGGCTAATAATACCTACCGCAGGATGTTGTGACAATCAATGGAAATGATGTCAATAGAACATTAGCAAGTACTTGACACTTACAATAAATCATAGCAGGTGTTCTTGTTTTATTTGTCCCCGACTATGTTCCAGCAACAATGAAGTACTTGCAATTTTATGAGCACGATGTGCTTCTCCAGGATCTGCGCCTTTGCCCAGTGAATTCCTGCTTATTCTTCAAAATTTTATGCAAACATCTGATCTCCTCTGTCAAGAGTTAGACATTCTCTCCTTTGTGTCACTACTACATCAAGTAAATACCACCCATTGTAGCACCGATTACAGGATAACATCACACTGAGGATCCCTTGTGGTTGAGGACCATGCATAATTCCTCTTGGCATCCCCAGTGCCTGACACAAAGTAGACACAAGATAAATGTTCAGTTGGTGAGCATATTTAATAGTAAAAGATAAAAATTTAAGTGAAGGAGAAAAGATTTAAGATTCTAGAGACCAAATTTTTTAAATGTTCTTACCATTTGATCCAGTAATTACAACTTTTAGAGTTAATTAGAAAGTAATCTTAATTAGAGAAAATGTTATAAATATGAAAGTTTTTTGCAGTTTTATTTACAATATCACAAACCACAAAAGTAAAAGAAGGTAAGTATATATTAATAATAATAGAGGCATGATTATCACTGAAAACATGTGTGATGGAACTATTTGACAAATTGTTATGCAATCATTAAATATGATGGGTATAAAAAACTATACAATGACAAGAAAACATGCCAATGACATAAACATAATTGAAAAAAGAAGAAACAATTGAAAGTACTACCTAAATGTATACACACGCATGTGCACATGGAAAAAGGACTGAAAGAACATACAGTAAATTATCCAACAGAGTGCGGGTTAGAGTACAGGGATTATCGGTGATCTAATTACTTATTTCCTTTCTTGAGGAAAAGACCATTTCAAAATTCATCTTCTACATTTTCTATAAATAAAGTATTGCTTTCACAAAGTTTTAAATTATAATGTGCTATTCAACATGGTTTCCTGAATTTCCAAAGGACCATTCAGCAGTCTGGGGGCAGGATCAGAGAAAGCTGACAGTTGGGTTTCTTTAGAAATGAAGAGATTTGAAAATCCTAAATAAGCATCATTGGCTTGGCCAGCAATGAGGTCCAACTTGGACAGGAAATCATGTAAAAACCAGGATGAGGTCATAGCCTGAGAAAATGAGGTCAGAGTGGAGACTTTTCAAGCTTCGTGTCTTGGAAATAAAGTCACTGTGAGGGCCCAGTTGAAATAAATGGACACTATCCTATTAAGCTAATTCACCTGGTTTCCCAGCCAACATGAGGCTTAGAAGCAGTTAGTTAAAGGAAATATGTATAGTAAACCAGGTTGGATGGGCCAAGCTGCTGGATACAGGATCTCCAGCAATGAGAAGCAGGAGCTGATCCTACAGAGACAGCAGGCACAACGACCCAGAAAGCATCGCAAACAAAGAGGAACCTAAGAAAGGGGCAAATATAGTACACCCCTAAACAGACACACAAGACATTATTGTATTACAGTGCAGTACAAATTATATTCATAATATAGCAATTCATATTCGAAACAATGATTCCTACACCACAAACATAAACCCAATATCTTCCTTTTAAAATTGTGAAAATCAATGAGAAAATGTATGTGAAAGCTCTTCGTAATCTGTAAAATGCTACACGATTGGTTAGTTATTATTTTAGTACTCTTTGTGTATGAAGATAGTGATACAGGTAATGCATTTTTAAATGCTTCTAGCCAAGCCAATTGATTTTTTTTTCATGGGCATGTAAAATTATAATTTTATTTATCTGGAAATTTAATTTCTGTAGAATGTCTCATTTTCTAATGCTGCCAAATAAAAAAGACATGATTGTTCTTTTGGGACAATGTCTCATAACTTAAAACAAATGACTTATTCAGATTTTTTTTTTTCCAGAGCAAATTTGAGAGAGAGAGAGAGAGCTAGCAAACATAATAGCTCAGGGCACCTGGGGGAGGGGATGGCATGGATGTGGCAAGAAGGAGCAGAAAGAGACACAGGATTGTCTAAAATAAACCTTTTACTCCCTACTTTCAGTAAGTGTTGGCCAGTGCCTGGTTGCCAGGCTGCATGCCAAATTCCAAAATGACAAGTAAATAAACAGTTAATGCAAGTTATTCTGCAAATTTGCACACACCCACCCACTCAAGCACTAAATTAAACTTTTCCCAACTGAAATCAGGCTGCAGGCAAATAAGAATTGTCAGCTATGCATTCCTCGCTAGGTATCCTTACTGTGATTTTGGCTCTGGGGAATATTTTGGTTGTCAAACAGGGACGTAGTTGATTTGATCCCTTTTTCTTAAGTCAGATCTGTTCCTGAATATGGCAACTTGTTGTCCTTGAGAAGAAGCTACAGACAATGGTGTAGCTTGGAGAAAAAAACAAGCCCACATTCCCTGAAATGTCTTAACTTTGACCAGCTCAAACCGGATCTTATTGCTATTTGATTTCCAGAGGGCCATGTGCCTGACTGCCCAGGGGACTAGACAATGCTCAGAATGAATATTGAAATACTGAGTCATTATTTGGTCTGGGGGACTGCCAGAGCTGCATGCTGCCTGAATTTTAGGGGAGCCGAATAGGGGATCCTATTTTAAAGACTCAGAATAAAATAACTCTCCATGGTCCTTTCCAGAAAGAACAAAATGAAGCCACTTCAAAGAGTGATAAATCAGAACAAAACGTGTAATGAGAAAGAGCATTTCCTGTTGTGACCAAAGAATAAGTGGTGGGGACCAGGACCAATCGTCCTGAGTGGAGCTCGCACCTGCCCTGCCCGATATTTGTATGCGGATGAAATGTGAGAAATGAATGCTGAGGGCAGGGTTGAGGAGGAGAGGTAGACTAGAGACCCTACCGGTCACCCCTGTGAGTAGCATGTGCAGAGTGGGAGAAGCCATGAGGAAGGAAAGCCCTTCGGGGGCTGACTGTAGACCCATGAAGCACGTGCCTGTTTTCAAGCTCCAGCATCTTTCCCTCTGTGAATGCCTAATTTATCACAGACAGAGGCAGCCAGGCATCTGAGGATTCCCCAGGCGCTTTTTTGAAGGCTGGCAGTTCTAAAGGTCATTCTGCTAAAATGGGAAGTAATTTCATGGGCTGGTGGTGATTCTGCCTTGGGCAATGATAGACAAAGTTGAGACCAATCACAATATTTAGGATCCCCACCATGTAGTGATGAAAGAGAGTAATTATGATGAATTCTGATTGCTTTGAAGGAGAAATGCAAGAAAAACTCATTTTCCCTTTGGGGGTAATGTATTCACCATTGCAGGTTAATGGCCCCTCCCAGAAGTGGGTCCCAGGCTCCCATTGAGAATAAACGTCTGGTTTGACTTTCAAGGGGTAGCATTTTACTTAACTATGCAATAAAAGTACACCATAATTTAAAAAAAACAAAAACAGGGCTCCCTTACCTAATTCACTACCCTCGAAGACTACAACAACGCGTTAAGTGTGTGGGCTTTTGCTTGGATGGGATGGATTGGAATGCCAGGTCAGAGGACGGCATTCACCGCGAATGAAAGGCAGGACTGCTGATTGGGGTGAATGCTAATTCTAGAGTTTCCTGTAACCATAGTAACCAAATCAGAAGCACATATTAATGATAAGTAAAAACAACTGGCAGTTTGCCTAGGCATCACTTAGAAGCATTAACTTCCTAAGGTAAGTGCTGCAGATAGTCTACAGAATAATGGTTCTGGAACATGCCCACAGTTCAGCAGCATTCATTTGTTCTCCCTCAAGAAAACACATCACAAGCCTGTTGCAGGTGCTGGCAGTGGTATAGATGTGCACCATCTGTGCTCGTCACAGATACAGATGAAGCAGTACATGAGATCAAGGAGCAGAGCCCCTTCCTAGGACTGATTTCGGGATTTTGTACCTCTTATTGGGTGTACTCTAAGGATAGACTTATAATTTCTTACTTGTCACCCAGCCGCACAACTCCACTGAGATGTTCCAGTTTCCCCCATCGAGGTATTCCCAGGCCCATCTAAACATAAGGTATTTGCCTTTCCATGGAATGTATAGGGGTTTTGGAACCCTAAGGTGGAAGTTTACGTATCCACAGTCAAGGATTGGGATTGTCAGTGAGATCCAGTGAACACACCACAAGCTTCGGCTATGGAAGACCTGAGTTCAAGTCGAAGCTCACTCACTTATTTCCTAATTACTTTGGGCAATTTATCTCAGGGTCTGTTACCCCATGTCTCAAACGGGGATAATCATTTTCTACCTTGACATCTTTACAGGATTAAATGAAATATTGTGTGTCAGGTCACTTGACTTGCCTAATCAGAAATAATTGTTCTTTCCTCTCTGCTCTCATTGCCCATTTTATTTATGCCTCTTATAAGACACCCTACAATCTAGCTCTTGTTATTAGTTTTATGTAAGTGTACCTCATTAAGTTGTGAGTTCTTTTAAGGCAAGAATAATACCTTATATTTACTTCTTTGTATCCCCAATACTGAATCTAATTTATTTATGTGGATTCACACATTTATATAATTTATATTATCAGGAGCTCAATACAAGCATGTTTAACTGAATTTAGTTCAATTAAGTTGAATTGGATTGATTTGAACTGAATTGAATTTGCTGTCCTATTTCCCCTAAACACTTCCTACTAGGAGTATCTGGATCGGGCAGTAGACAGTGTTGGGCAGCTTGGCAAGAGGGGATCTGGAGTGAATTTCAGAGTCTGGGGTGAGGGTGAAGCTGCAAACTACAGGCCTGAAGGAGTATGTCTCCCATGACTTTCTGTATAGGCCGAGGGAGTGTAGCCAAATCCAAACATTTGATGCTTGCTTCTAGCGCCACCTCTGTTCTTTTTACTTAGCAGTGATAACCCTTTCAATGATTCCATTTTCCCTAATCTGTTTCTCTCCTTCTAGACCCAACAAGTAATGTTTCCTATCTCTAAGAAAAACTGTACCCCACAGGGTAAGAGAAGAAAGACTGGTGATGACTTTAAGAATAATATGTAAATTTGTACCTTCCTTTTGGGACTTAACATTTATACTGTGAATTTTTAATAAAGATATCTGCCTTTTATCTTTCACAGGTGACTCAATAAGATAATGTATTGGAAAGAGTTTTTGTCAACTTCAAAAGACTATACCGAGTTAAGTTGCTGTTACAGGAATAAAAATGTAGCATGGCTTCAGTTGCCTCTGTTCCATCACTTTTAACTAGAGGAATTTGTAAACTTGGATTCAGGTCCTGGAGCCAGTGCCTCTGTCCAGCTGTCAGGAATGTCAGCTGAGTCAGGGTGCTCTGTGGGGTCATCCTCCCATCCTCCTCTCCATAGCCTGAACCACCCCTTAGTTGGACACTCGCCTTCCTCATACCAATTATGCTCTCAAGCATAGGTTAAATCTAAACCAAATTTCTTTTGGTGTTTCTAGAGGTTAGACATTCTTCACTTTGCAATCATGTGCTACCTCATTATCTTCTATGAGTATTGCTTTTGTGGCCAGCATTGCTCCAGGAAGTACAGAGTGCCTGGCTGAAAGTAAGTCCTGGAGTGTTTCCAGCTCTTCTAAAAGAGCAGTTGATCCTTTAGTAGTAGTGGATATTCCAGACTGTGCAGTCCAAAATGAGAAATTCAACCTTTCAAAAACAGTGGTGATAATAATAGCAAACACTTCTATAGTACTTGCTATGTACTAGGCACCATTCCAAACTATTTCTAAGTCATACATACGTCTTTAGTTAATTCACACTACAGCCCTATAAGGTATGGGCACTTTTGCTAACCCCATTTCATAGATGATGAGGCTGGGGCACAGAGAAATAAATGCTTTGTCCAAAGTCACGTGGCTAGGCAGTAGCACAGCCAGCATCTGAACCCAGGGAGTAGGGTTCCATGCTCTTAATTACTAGGCTACTTATATGAAGAGGCATAGAAAAGAAAAACACACAAATTCCAAAATCTCATCATAGTAAGTGATTTCAACTCTTCCCCCCTCATTAAGACTCTTTCAAGATTCAAAGTTTTATCACCTAAATTTTTTCTCCTACTGTCTCTGTGGTGATAACCAGCAACCAAACGACCAAAAGGGAAAACATGTAATTCTCCCTCTTTCCCTTCCTTCTATCCCTCCTTCCCATATATATCAAATCCTAATATTTACTAAGAACAGTTCTCAGAGTAGAACATCAGCATAGATAAATTATGTCCTAAAATAATTCATAATCTATAGGGGGAAACAGAAATATAACTGGTAGTTTGAAGTATCAGAGTAGAAATATAAAGAATTTTTTTTTGCAGGAGCACTCAGAATCATTAATTCTTCCTGGAATCCCAGGAAAGGGGGAAAAGGAAAGAGAAGAAACAAGGATTTGAGGAAAGTCTGGAAATAGATATCAAATAACTCGATAATTAAAAGTCCTTTCAATTCAATCAATGTTTATAGAGAATCTACTGTGAAGCTAACATTATATTAGTGCCCAAAAGTATATGAAAGGTAATATGACAAGGTCTCTGCCTCAAGAAGTATACAATCTTATTGAGGAAATGAAAGTTACATCCATAAAATTATCATAATTGTATGATAAAGTACCAGATGCATCATGTAGATGAGAAATGCAAATGAAGGTGAGAGAAGAGAGCTATACATATGGAGTTGGGCAGTCACAAAGAATGTCATGGAGATGGGGCCTCACCGTATGTGTTTTGTGTACCAACCTTACCATGGCTCCATCTTACTTAACCTACCCTCATTTTCCCTTAGCTAGAATTTCTCCCTTTAAAAAAAAAAAAACTCGTATTTATTTTTATGAGCTC